>JAJPUD010004791.1:128124-146429 GCA_023553655.1 Myrmecobius fasciatus | reverse complement strand
TACCATTTGTCAAGGACTTTTTGTTCCTGTTTGTAGGTAATGCCTGGAGGATAAGCCCTAGTAGGATAGGAGAAGCTTCCCTCTGTCTCCTCTAAAATCACCACTGTAGTGTATTTTCTTCAGAGTCCTAGAGAGGCATTGGTCCAGGAATGCTGAGAACTCCACCAGGTGGGTGCAAGTCTTTCTCTGTCCGCTCTATGGAAACCTCACGTCTTCAGTGACAGTCTTTGCACAGTTTAATTTGGTCCAAGCTCCAGTTAACCAGCCACCTCTGGACCCTTTTCATCCCCTGCCTCCTCCTGACAGTCTCAGCTCAACTGGAATAATTGCTTCTCAAAAAAAAAAAAAAAAGATAAATGTGCCAGAGCAGTTTTAAAAAACTAGGAGAGGGTCAGGTCCTTTCTCTCTATCCTTAAACACTGAGACCTGATTAAGGGGCCCAAGGCAAGGTAGAGATAGGAATGAGATTAGGTTGTTCCTTTTAACAAATCATTTTTTTCCTCTTCCCCCAAACATATAGTTTTTCCTCCTTCTGCAGCTTCCCAAGATAACAAAAGGTGAAAGGCAGAACTGTATTTTGGCCTGCTGTACCTTAATGTCCTGTATGGAGCCTGAGGCCCTTATCTCATCCTTTGAAACATGGAGTCATTTCTTAGTTTCCCAGAGCAAAGTTTGTCTTCAATGTATAATCTCTACATTCCATTTTACTCTTACCATCCTTCCTTCCAGCTCCCCATATTCTGTTCTTCCAAGCTCTGTGAGGTTGCCAGAACTTTCCCCACTTAGTTCTTCCTCTCCTTTCCCTAACTTGACAGTTCTATGTTCCATTCTCTCAGAGCTCTGTTTTCTGCCAGGTGATACAGAATCAGACACAATGGGCCCAGTCTTGATCTAAATGACCCCTTGAGATCCCTTCCAGATTTAAGATTCTATATTCTGTGATTCATTTATATATCTAATTTCTGAAGATCTTTCTGTTCTTCTTCTACTTCACCTAGGGATTGTAGACATGATCCATTGGATTTGTCTTCAGAATGGGATAACTTTTATACAATGTGTCTTCAGTACTAGGCTTTTTGTATATGATTCCAATATCTCTTGTTTCTTATCCACAGCACCCCAGTAATCCAAAGGGAAGATTCATTTCCAGCCAATAGACAACTCTTCAATTTGGAGAGGGCAATTTAGGTTTAGGAGCCAGGTAAGGAAAACTAATGAAGTTCCAAAATTTTCAGATCTGGGTGACTGACTTCAAATTAAAATATGGATGTTGGGAGAAAAAACAGGATGTGCTTTGTTTGTCATTGGGTGGGGAGTTTGGCACTTGCAGGGTAGGGGAGAGATTACAAAAGGGAGGAGAACATGAAATTTACCTCTGATGCCTTGTTATTAAATATAACTTCATTTCAAATTAGCACAATTCAACCAGCCTTTATTAAATATCTACTATGTGCAAGACATTTTGCTTGTCCTGGGGATATGAAGATGAGAAATAGTCCAGTAGCTTCCCTTAAGAAGTTTGTAGACTACTAGGAGGTTGAGATGTGCACAGAAATATAATGATACAAGTTAGAATGAGATGTATATAGGAGAGATCAAAAGGAGAGTGATGGCAGATCCTAGGAAGTAAGGATAAGTTTTTACTTGTAATTGAGAAAAGCCTGTGGTGTTTTTTAAGCTGGTATCCTGAAAAAAGGGAAGGATCTTCATAGGTGGAGATGTATCCAGAATATTTTTCCAAATGGGGAGATTAAGCTCAGTTGCAAATAGAGGAGACAAGGGAAGGGTGCAATAGAATAATGACTAGCTGTCTGACTTGGCTGGAAGGATGATACTAGCCTCAGAAGAAACAGCTAAGTTGAGAAAATGGCAAACACACTATGGTATATGTACAAAAGGATAATGTAAAATAATTTAGGAAAATTTTAATAATTGCCATTTATTTAGCACTTTAAAGTTTATTCAATTTTGGTTATTTTTATTGACTAATGCAAGCAACCAAATAATGCCTCTCCCCCACAAGGTACATTCCTCCCAAATGTTTAAGAAAAGCCATCTAATGAATCATTATAAGTAACTATCACCTTCTACTTGTAGTTTACTGATCTAAGCAATTGTGTGCATGAGTTTTGATAGTATAGTACCAATATCATCCATTGTACTTGACATAAATTTATTTTGCTTTTTTGTTTTGTCTTCATTTACATTACTAAAATCATTGTGATATTATTCTCTTGACTTTTCTTCACTCTTTATCACTTCATATAAGTCTCCTGATATTTCTCTAAGTTCATCATATTTATCATTCCTTACATTCATAATAAAGTCTTTTTCCTGAACTCAGTCCTGCATCAATAACTTCCTATTAGGTATTTCCAACTGGATGTCCCATAGGATGTTTCTCACTAATCATGTTTAAAATATAATTCATTCTCTCTAAGCCCACCCTTTCCCCAAATTCTCTATTTCCCTCCAGAGCATCATTATTCCTCTAGTCACCTGGGCTCCAGATTTTAGAGTCACCTCCATCACCTTTCTTTCACTCACATTTCCACGTCCAGTAATGTCAATTCATGTCAACTTTAGATCTCCAACATCTCTCCCATCTTTCTCCTTTATTTTCCTCACATAGCCCCTATCCTTATTCAAGTCTTGAGAATTTCTTGCTGAGAATGTTGCCTTATTCTCCAAATTGTCTCCTTAACTCATCTCCCTTCTTTCCAATGCATTGTCCATCTAACTGACAAAGTGATTTTCCTAATGCACAAATCTGAATGTTACTTGTATCAAGAACTGATAGTTCTTGTCAGAGTAGAAAGGAAGGGATGGATTTGAAAATATATCAGAGGTAAAGTTGGCAAAACTTAGCAATTATTTAGGTTTAGGAGCCAGATGAGGAAGACTAATGAAGTTCCAAAATTTTCACATCTGGGTGACTTCAAATTAAAATGGGGAGGTTGGGATTAAAAACAGGATGTACTTTGTTTGTTTGGTATTGGATAGGGAGTTTGGCACAGTGACCGGGTAAGGGAGAGATTACAAAAGAGAGAAGAATATGAAAAGATACATCTAGGACATGTTGAGTGGAATACCAGTGGAACAGTCAGGTGACGACATCTTGGAGGAAGTTATGCTTTAAAATAAGAACCTTCCACATTCTTAGACTGGGGATCCCAAGGTGAGAGCAAACAATAAAAATAAAAAAGAAGTTTGAGACAACTTCTTTTAGAAGACTATTAGAGGAAATATGACATTCTTAATAAGAATCACATTTTGTTGATGTACTTTTCAGATTTAAAACAGTTGGTGTTAGTAGGCAGTGAAAAAAAAAGATAGGAAAAGAGGGAATTAGAAGAGAAGAAACTGATAAGAATCAGCCTTGTTTACTAAACAGTAATGGTTCTCCCAAGCACTTATTCACTTAGGGACTCTGGACTCCACCACAGGGAGAGTCTAACTACTGAGAAAAACGGGACAAGTCAACTAAATGAAGGCCAGTCCTGTTGCATGTTTGCAATCAATCAATAACACAGTCAAAAATGATATGGTTTCTGCTTCAAGAAGGTTATGTTCTGCTAGAGAGGACACAATTTGTATATAGTTAAGCAAATATGAAATATGTACAAAAATAATGAGAGGCGGGGTGGAGCCAAGATGGCACACTACAGACAGCGTCCTCTGTGAGCTCCTGAGACCTTCCCTCAGACCTAGACAAATTGAGCCTCCGAACTGGTTCTGGAGTGAGGGCGCCACCAAACACTTGGACTACAACGCACTTCTATCAAATATCTACTTTGAAAGAACTTCTGAGGTCAGTTTTAGATGGGCAGAGGATCGAGCAGCTCCCAGCACTCAGACGCCAGTGCGCAGCCGAGGTGCAAGTCCAGGGCTGGAAAGGACCAGAAGATTTTAGGCTGCCAGGAAGTCCTTGGGAGATGCTTGGGCCACTTTTCTCTGCTTGCAGGCAGGTGCTTTGGCAGGTCTACCTTTGATAAAGGGTGGATTGAGAGCAGCTGAAAGTGTGGTCCTAGTGCGGATCTAGCCAGATCAGCCCCAGACCAGAAGTCAACTCAGCAAATTGCCCCAGGGCAAATTGAAATTGCTGCTGCTGCTGCTGCTGAGGCTGCAGAATTCCCTGCTGGTGACTAATACCTCTGCTGAAAATCATGAGCAAGAAAAAAGAGAGCTCTCACCTTAGACAGCTTTTACAGAGAGAAACTAGAGCAGTCCCCAGATCCTGAGATTCTGAAAACAATCCCAGATAAAGCCACAGGGGTGGACTTAAGCTGGTCTCCCTTTCAGAAGGCTTACCTGGAAGATTGCATAAAGAATCTCCAAAGAGAGCTAGAAGAAGATTGGGGAAATAAACTGAGAGCAGTGCAAGAAGGAAATATTGCCCTGCAACAGAGATGTGAAAAACTGGAAAATAAGTCTGGTGAATTGGAAAAATACAACAATTCACTGAAAAACAAAATTAGTGAATTGGAAAAAGACAAAAATTCACTGAAAAATAAAATTGGCAAAATGGAAAAAAGAATGCAATGAATCAAAAAATTCAATTGTCCAGTTACAAAAGGACCTAAAAAAAGATAACTGAAGGAAATAATACCTTAAAAATTAAAACTGAACAAATTGAAATGAATGACTCAATAAGACTTCAAGAATCAGTCAAACAAAAACAAAAAAATGAAAAAATAGAAGAAAATATGAAATATCTCCTAGGAAAAACAACTGACTTGGAAAACAGATCCAGGAGAGACAATCTAAGGATTATTGGACTCCCTGAAAGTCACGATGAAAAAAAGAACCTTGATGCTATCTTCCAGGAAATCATGAAAGAGAATTGCCCTGATGTTTTAGAATCAGAAGGCAAAATTGGCATTGAAAGAATTCACCGATCACCTCCTGAAAGAGACCCCAAAATTAAAACCCCAAGGAATATCGTGTCTAAATTTCAGGACTATCGCACCAAGGAAAAGATATTACAAGGTGCTAGAAAAAAACAGTTCAAATACCGAGGAACTGTCATTAGAATTACACAGGATCTGTCAGCTTCCACATTGAAGGATCGAAGGGCATGGAATCAGATATTCCGAAAGGCAAAAGAACTTGGATTACAGCCAAGAATAAGCTATCCAACTAGAATGAGCATCATCTTCCAGGGAAGAAGATGGTCATTCAATGATACAGGAGAATTTCACCTATTTCTAATGAAAAGACAAGATCTGAACAAAAAATTTGACCTCCAAACACAGAACTCTAGAGAAGCATAAAAAGGTAAAAGAAAAGAACTCTTGAGAACTATATCTCTACTAGGGGTATCTTTAAAGAATGGGGGTATAATTTTATTTTATTTTTTTTCAATGAAATCCAAGAATTTTATTTTTTGTTTTTAATTAGAACAATCCTATTTCTTGCTTTCTCAATGGGTAGGAAAGAGGTGGAAGTAAGATAATTTAAAACAGAAAAAATTTTAAAATATAATTTGATTTTACTTTCATAATAATCGAAAAGAAATTAGAGGTGGAAGGTATATCACACTGTAAAAAAAAGGGGGGGAGGGGAAAGGAGGTAAAATAAAGTTAAAAAAAGGAGGTAAAATAAGGCAAAGTCTCATGAAGAGACATAGAAAATCTAATATAATTGAGGGAAAGAAGGGAGGTGATGAGTATTGTGTAAATCTTACTCTCATTAGATTGGGCTCTAAAAAAGCATATCAGACACATTTGATTTCGGGAAAAACTTGGCCCTCTGTATAGGGAAGTAGGGGGGAAAGGAGGAAAAGAAAGGGATAAATTAATAGAAGGATTAGGGGAAAGGTGTAAAAAAGAGGGAGGGTTCTAAAGGGGGAGGACTGTTAGAGGGAGATGGTCATCAAAAACAAAAAACTGGGGAGGGGGAAAGGGAGTAAGGGGAAAGGGAAAAGAAAAATATAACTTTGGGTAAATAAGATGGCAGGACATATAGATATAGTCATTTTAACTGTGAATGTGAATGGGATGAACTCTCCCATAAAACGGAAACAGATAGTGGACTGGATTACAAGAAACACATTTAAAACACAGAGATACATACAGAGTGAAGGTAAAGGGCTGGAGCAGAATCTTTTATGCCTCAAGTGAACAAAAAAAAGCAGAGGTAGCAATCCTTATCTCAGATCAAGTAAAAGCAAAATTAGATCTAATTAAAAGAGATAAGGAAGGAAACTATACTTTACTAAAGGGTACCATAGACAATGAAGCAGTATCAATACTAAACATATATGCACCAAGTGGTATAGCATCCAAATTCCTAGAGGAGAAACTAACAGAGATGCAAGGAGAAATAGACAGCACAACTATACTAGTGGGGGATCTCAACCTTGTTCTCTCAGAATTAGATAAATCAAACCACAAAATAAATAAGAAAGAAGTTAGGGAGATAAACAAAATGTTAGAAAAGTTAGGTATGACAGATCTCTGGAGGAAATTGAATGGTGATAGAAAGGAGTATACATTTTTCTCAGGAGTTCATCGAACTTATACGAAAATTGATCATGTGTTAGGGCATAAAAACCTCAAAATCAAATGCAGAAAAGCAGAAATAGTAAACGTATCCTTTTCAGATCATGATGCAATAAAACTCAAATGAAATATAAGGCCAGGAGAAAATAGACCACAAGTTAATTGGAAATTAAATAATCTAATCCTGAAGAATGAATGGGTGAAAGAGCAAATTATAGACACAATCGATAATTTCATCCAGGAGAACGTCAATAATGAGACAACATACCAAAATTTGTGGGATTCGGCCAAAGCAGTTATAAGGGGTAACTTTATATCTTTAGATGCTTATATGCATAAAATAGAGAAAGAGAAGATCAACGAATTAGGGTTACAATTAAAAAAACTAGAAAAAGAGCAAATTAAAAACCCTCAATTAAATACCAAATTGGAAATTCTGAAAATAAAAGGTGAGATTAATAAAATTGAAAATAAGAAAACTATTGAATTAATAAATAAAACTAAGAGTTGGTTTTATGAAAAAACCAACAAAATAGATAAGCCTTTAGTTAATTTGAGCAGAAAAAGGAAAGAGGGAAATCAAATTGTTAGTCTCAAAAATGATGAGGGAGAACTTTCCTCCAATGAAGAGAAAATTAGAGTAATAATTAGGAGTTATTTGCCCAACTTTATGCCAATAAATTTGATAACCTAAATGAAATGGAGGAATATCTACAAAAATATAAATTGCCCAGGTTAACAGAAGAGGAAATAAATTATTTAAATAGCCCTATTTCGGAAAAAGAAATAGAACAAGCTATTAATCAACTCCCTAAGAAAAAATCTCCAGGGCCAGATGGTTTTACATGTGAATTTTACCAAACATTCAAAGAACAATTAATCCCAATACTATACAAACTATTTGAAAAAATAGGGACAGAAGGTATACTACCAAATTCCTTCTATGAGACCGATATGGTGCTGATAGCTAAACCAGGTAGGGTGAAAACAGAGAAAGAAAACTATAGACCCATTTCCCTAATGAATATTGATGAAAAAATTTTAAATAAGATTTTAGCAACAAGATTACAGAAAGTTATCTACAGGATAATATATCTTGACCAAGTAGAATTTATACCAGGAATGCAGGGCTGGTTCAATATCAGGAAAACTATCAGCATAATCAATTATATTAATAACCAAACTAACAAAAACCATATGATTATCTCCATAGATGCAGAAAAAGCATTCAACAAAATCCAACATCCATTCCTATTAAAAACACTAGAGAGTATAGGAATAAATGGGGTTTTCCTTAAAATGATTAGTACCATCTACTTAAAACCATCAGCAAGCATCATATGTAATCGAGACAAACTAGAACCATTCCCAACAAGATCAGGAGTGAAACAAGGCTGCCCACTGTCACCATTACTATTTAATATTGTATTAGAAATGTTAGCTTTGGCAATAAGAGAAGAAAAAGAGATAAAAGGAATTAGAGTAGGTAATGAAGAAACCAAATTATCACTTTTTGCAGATGATATGATGGTATACTTAGAGAACCCTAGAGACTCAACTAAAAAACTACTAGAAACAATTCTCAATTTTAGTAAAGTTGCAGGATTCAAAATAAATCCACACAAATCATCAGCATTTTTATATATTACAAAGTTCAGCAGCAAGAGATACAAAAAGAAATTCCATTCAAAATAACAGATGATAGCATAAAATATTTGGGAATCTATCTGCCAAGAAAATGTCAGAAACTATATGAACTAAACTACAAAACACTTTCCACACAAATAAAATCAGACCTAATCAATTGGAAAAACATTAAGTACTCATGGGTAGGCCGAGTGAATATAATAAAAATGACAATACTACCCAAACTAATTTACTTATTTGGTGCCATACCAATCAAACTCCCAAGAAATTATTTTACAGATCTAGAAAAAATAGTAGCAAAGTTCATTTGGAAGAACAAAAGGTCAAGGATTTCAAGGGAATTAATGAAAAAAAAAAGACAGATGAAGGTGGCCTTGCTGTACCAGATCTAAAACTATATTATAAAGCAGCGGTCATCAAAATCATTTGGTACTGGCTGAGAAATAGAGCAGTCAATCAGTGGCGTAGAATAGGATATCAGGACAAGCTAGGTCATAACGTTAGCAATTTAGTGTTTGAGAAACCCAAAGACCCCAGCTTTTGGGATAAATACTCACTATTCGGCAAAAACTGCTGGGAAAATTGGAAACTAGTGTGGAAGAAATTAAGGCTGGACCCACACCTAACACCGCATACCAAGATAAGATCTAAATGGGTTCATGATCTAGATATAAAGAGTGATATTATAAGCAAATTAGAGAAACATAGGATAATTTACCTCTCAGACCTGTGGAGATGGAATAAATTTATGTCGAAAGAAGATCTGGAACTCTTAATTGAACACCAGATAGATAATTTTGATTATATTAAATTAAAAAGTTTCTGTACTAACAAAACTAATGCAGACAAGATTAGGAGGGAAGCATCAAATTGGGAAATCATGTTTACATTTAAGGGTTCTGATAAAGGTCTCATCTCTAAGATATATAGAGAATTGTCTCACATTTATAAGAATTCAAGCCATTCTCCAATTGATAAATGGTCAAAGGATATGAACAGACAATTTTCAGATGATGAAATTAAAACTATTTATAATCATATGAAAAGGTGCTCCAAATCACTATTGATCAGAGAAATGCAAATTAAGGCAACTTTGAGGTACCACTACACACCTGTCAGATTGGCTAAAATGACAGGAAAAGATAACGATGAATGTTGGAGGGGATGTGGGAAGACTGGGACACTGATGCATTGTTGGTGGAGCTGTGAATGGATCCAACCATTCTGGAGAGCTATTTGGAGCTATGCTCAAAAAGTTATCAAACTATGCATATCCTTTGACCCAGCAGTGTTTCTATTGGGCTTATATCCCAAAGAAATCATAAAAGAAGGAAAGGGTCCCACATGTGCAAGAATGCTTGTGGCAGCCCTTTTTGTAGTGGCTAGAAACTGGAAACTGAAGGGATACCCATCAATTGGAGAGTGGCTAAATAAATTATGGTATGTGAATGTTATGGAATATTATTGCTCTGTAAGAAACGACCAGCAGGACGATTTCAGAGAGGCCTGGAGAGACTTGCATGAACTGATGCTGAGTGAAATGAGCAGAACCAGGAGATCATTGTACACAACAACAACAATACTATATGAGGATCAGTTCTAAGGGACATGACTCTTCAACAATGAAATATTTCAAACCAATTCCAATTGTTCAGTGAAGAAAGCCATGTACACCCAGAGAGAGGGATGTGAAATGTGGACCACAACATAACATTTTCATGTTCTCTATTGATGTTTGCTTGCATTGTATTTCCTTTATCTGATTATTCTTTCTTGTACATACGATTTCTCCTAAACAAAAAATGATGTGTGGCAATAACTATACATATATTCAATTTCTTAAGTATTCTAACATAATTATCATGTAGTGGATATACTGCTATCTAGGGGAGGGGTGGGGAGTAGGGGGGGAAATTTGTAACAGAAAGGTTTGTAAGGGTTAATGTTTAGGAATTACCCATACATATGTTTTGCAAATAAAAAGTATTAATAAAAAAATAATGAGAGGCAGCAAAGCATAGTGGATAAAGAGCCAGCTGGCCACTTAGTCCCCAAGAATTTATTAAATGTTTACTGTGTGCCAGATACTGTTCTAAATACTAGATATATAAGAAAGGTGAAAATAGTCCATGCCCAGAAGGAGCTTATATTCTAATGGAGGAAACATTATAATAAAAAGGTATGTCCCAGATACCCACAGAATAGATGGCAAGTTGCACAAACTGCTTTGAAGAAGGTAGTTTCCACACTGGAAATTCAATATACCAATGAAATCACAGGTCTAGATCAAAGCAAACAAAATAATACAAAATTATTTCAAGAGGGAGAGAATAACAAATATGGCTCTTGGATATCACAACACCAGCAGCTCTTTGTTAAGCATCATTAAGGAGCCATTGGAGAATTATTGAGAAGTTTCTGTATGATATACATTCTAATCCTGCCATAGTATATGAAATGTGTGTGTATGTGTGTGAGTGTGTGTGTACTACTGTTCATATTGGGAAGTGTCTTGTTTTGTATACCCTGAAAAGGAGAAAAAGTGAACTTGGGGAGGGGCGTTCTGTTGGTCTCAGTCACAAAAGATTGTCACATGGTTGAAGGAAGGGGTGGCAGCTGGTTTGCCAAATAGGAAAATAACTCAATTCAGGGTGTTCTCTGGTGCCTTAGGTGATTCATTGTGAATCAATTAAATTCATTTTCAATTATTTCAACTCAATTTAATAAACATTTATTAAGTGCCTCCTATAGGAAAGGCATTGTGCCAGGTGCTAGGAATGCAATGATGAAAGAGACAAGTTTCTTAACCTCAAAGACCTTCCAATATAGTAAAGAAGATCGAAATGCAAATAGCTATAATTCATATTTGAAAATAAGAACTTTATAAGACAGATTAAAAAGGCTAAGAAAAGTTTGCCTACGGGAAACTCCCTCAAGGAATAATATTTCAGCAATACCTTGAAGGAATAAAATATTTTCAGTAGGTAAATTTCAGGAAGAAGTGAGTCCTGAGTATAGGGAATAGCATGAATAAAATCATGGAGGTAGAAAAAGACACAGAAGGATCAAAAAAAGGTAAGTGTCCCAGTCTAGCTTTGATGTAGTCTCTATCAGTACTCCAACTTTTTAATATTCTAAAAATTATTAAAGACCTCAAAGAGCTTTTATATGCTTTTTTGTGTTTATATAAGTCCCATTTATCAATTTTTACTGTATTAGAAATTTAAATGGACAATTTAAAAATATTTGTATATTAATTCATTTAAAATAACAATAAACTTATTACATGTTAATGTAATTTCTTTCTGAAAAATGATTATTTTTTCCAAAAAAAAATTAGTGATAAAAGTGGCATTGTTTTATGTATATTTAACTTAATAGAAGGCATGTGGCTTTGCAAATCTGGTTCTGCATTCAACTTGTAGTATGTTGTTTTGTTTGAAGAATATGAAGAAAATCCAGCCTCACACAAATTGGTAATTGAAAAAAAGAGGGTTATTTTCGTATCCAAATAACATCTTAGTATTATTATGAAAATAATTTTCACCCTACAAATCTCCCCAAAAGGGCCTTGAGGTCTCTCCAGATATTGGGATTATGACAACCATCAGTCTACATAAAGGAAAAGAGTGTGAGACAAAACAGGAAACATACTCAAGAGGGATTTATCGAATAACTAATATTGTATAAGATACTAGCTATACCCTTCTTCTTGACCTACATGGTATTGCCTGTAACATATGCATGGGGCTACCCTATTATCTAAAGAGCTCCCATCAGCTACACCATCAATTAAATTCTTATCTTCAATGTTGAAATCTTACTGTTTAAGTGCCAGGCTAGGAGATCAGAGATAAAAACTAAATTTCAATTTGACCACTGATTCAATATTGGATGATTTCTTATTTCCTTAGCCTTCATTGACCCCTTCTAATGGTCAATTTTTAAAAAGCCATTGCTAATATCTTTTGAGAAGTTGAAGATGTTTATGCCTACAAATGGCAAAGTCTAAGTCTGACCATGAGAAGTCGTTGGAGTTCACAGTATACCGATAAAGAGAGCTTCCTTCTATCATTATTAGCAATTATAGTCTTTAAACTGATGGCTACTTCTTATAGTTTTTATGTAGAAGGTTCAGGCTTTGTGTATGGATTAGACCAGATGACTTTTAAGGTTCTTTCCATCTCTAAATTTTTGTCTTCTAACCTATTAATATCATTGCTACCAGTCAAGTAATCTAGACTATTGTCGTCTTCAAGAGAAATGCCATATTGAATGTCATCATAGTCATGGTGGCGGAGATCAGACAGGAGTCACTGTAACCTCCTCTAACCTCCCCTCAAACCAACAACATATGAAGCCTCTAGACTGATTCTGAAGCAAAAAATTCCACAATATCTGGAGAACAACACGATTCTAGAAGAAGATACTCTGGAAGAACCTCAAAACAGGTCTGTTTTAATTGGGCAGGGGGGTGGTCTACTGAACCCAGACTGCAGCGCAGGGAGACCGGGGCAGGGAGCTGGAGCAGGGAGCTGGAACAGGAGTTGGAACAGGAGTGGGAGCGTTGTGCTTTTCACACACCTGGGAGTCTTCTGCGGGCCTCTTGGAACAATTTGTCCTGATTGTGGGCAGGTGGTTTTGAGGGTCTGCCTTTTGAGGGGGATAGATTGTGAACCACTGAAGCCCTGATGAGCATCAGACCTAGCTGCCATTACACAGCACCTTAAAGCAATCAATCAAACAACAGGACTGATAAGCACCAGAAATAATTCAATAAGCGGAGCTGCCCAGTACCTGAAATAATTCAATCAGCAGAACTGCCCCAGGGTGAACTAAAGCAGAACTGCCCAGCCCCTGACATAATTCAATCAGCAGAACTGCCCAGTTCCTGAAATAACTCAATAAGCAGAACTGCCCCAGGGCAAATTAAAGCAGCTGTCCCACCTTTGCCCTAAACAGACCTCATATCTTTAAAAAAAAAATGAATAAAAAACCAAAAAGAGCTCTCACCATAGACAACTTTTATGGAGAGAGGGAAGAACAGACCTCAAATCCTGAGGCCCCTAAAGGTAAAGCAACTCCAGAAAAAGGCCCAAAGAGACACATAAATTGGTCTCCATGTCACAAGGCTTTCTTTGAAGATTGCATAAAAAATCTTAAAAGAGAGTTAGAAGAAACATGGGGAAACGAAATGAGATCACTGCAAAATAAAATAGAAAAAATGGAAAAAGAATGCAATGAACAAAAAAAATGTAATTGGTCAATTGCAAAAGGAACTAAAAACAGTAACTGAAGAAAATAAGACACTAAAAATTAGAATTGAACAATTGGAAATGAATGACTCATCAAGACTTCAAGAATCAGTCGAACAAAAACAAAAAAATGAAAAGATAGAGAAAAACATGAAATATCTCCTAGGAAAAACAACTGACCTGGAAAATAGATCTAGGAGAGACAATCTAAGGATTATAGGGCTTCCTGAAAGCCATGATGAAAAAAAGAACCTGGACACTATCTTCCAGGAAATCATAAAAGAAAACTGCCCTGATATTTTAGACCCAGAAGGCAAAATACTCCTTGAAACAATCCACCGATCACCTCCTGAAAGAAACCCAAAAATTATATCCCCCCTAAATATTGTGGCTAAATTCCAGAACTATCACACCAAGGAAAAGATACTACAAGAAGCCAGAAAGAAACAATTTAAATATCGGGGAGCTACAATTAGGATCACACAGGACCTAGCAGCTTCTACTTTGAAGGATCGAAGGGCCTGGAATCACATATTCCGAAGGGCAAAGGAACTTGGATTACAGCCAAGAATAACCCAGCTAGAATGAGCATTATCTTCCAGGGAAGAAGATGGTCATTCAATGATATAGGAGAATTTCACCTATTTCTACTGAAAAGACCAGAACTGAACAAAAAAATTTGATCTACAAACACAGAACACAAGAGAAACATAAAAAGGTAACAAGAAAAAATAACTCTTGAGAACTATATTTATGTTATAGATACTTATAGAATGAGGGTTGATTTTATGAATCTATTATTACATTATGATTATGATACGATTACTGTGATTTTATGATTATTATCATATGATTACTGTGATTTTATGATTATTATTATATGTTTATTGTGATTTTATGATTATTATGATATGATAAACTGGAAAAGAAATTAGAGGTAGAAAAGGGATAACACTGGAAGAAGAGGAAAAGGAGGTAAAATAAGGGAAATTACATCACATGTAGAGGCAAAGAAAACCTATAATGATTGAGGGGAGAAAAGGGAGGGGAATGAGAATTGGGTTAATCTCCATCTCATCAGATTTGGCTCAGAGGAAATAATAGACGTACTTATAAGGAAACTGGAGGGAAAGGGGGGGGGAAAGGGGTGGGTGGGGCTCTAAAGGGGAAGGATTGTCTGAGGGAAGTGGTTTTCAAAAGCAAAATAGTAGGGAGGAGGGAAAGGGGATAAGAAAGAGAAAAGCATAAGCTAGGGTAAATAAGATGGCAGGAAATACAGAAGTAGTTATTTTAACTTTGAATGTGAATGGAATGAACTCTCCCTTAAAGCAGAAGCAGATAGCAGATTGGATTAAAAACCAGAATCCAACAATATGTTGTATACAAGAAACACATCTAAAACATAGAGATACATACAGGGTGAAGGTAAAAGGCTGGAGCAGAACATATTATGCTTCAGGTGAACAAAAAAAAAGCAGGGGTAGCAATCCTGATCTCAGACCAAGTAAAAGCAAAGATAGACTTAATTAAAAGAGACAAAGAAGGAAATTATATCTTCCTAAAGGGTACCATAGATGATGAAGCAATATCAATACTAAACATATATGCACCAAGTGGTATAGCATGGAAATTCCTAGAGGAAAGGTTCAGAGAGATGCAAGAAGAAATAGACAGAAAAATTATAATAGTGGGGGATCTCAACCTCCCTCTCTCAGAACTTGATAAATCAAACCACAAAATAAATAAGAAAGAAGTTAAGGAGGAATGTCATCATAGTAATTTGGTGCCATTTCATGCATAATACAATCACACTTATTTTCCCAAGGAAAGGATTTCCCTTGATTTTGCTCTAGATGATGTTTCTGCCTTTCATCTATACCATCTCTTTGAAACTATCCTCCCCTCACTAATGAAATCTTTATTGCTAATTTCAATGGCCTTTCCTTAATCCTCATCCTTACTGTCCTTTCTGAAGCATTTGGCACTAATGACTACTCCCTTCTTATGAACACATCTCTTATTTGGGTTTTCATGACACCTCTTCTGGTCAAATTTCTCTTCCAAGATGTCTGAATAAACTTTGTATGTTTCTTTCCATACTGCCTATGGATGGAGGCACACTAAAGTTCTATAGCAATCCTTCTTCTTTCACTCATTGTTTGGGTTTTAATGGCTCAGAGTAAGTGTAAAAAAACAATTATTTATTGCTCTGGCCAGAAACTTGAGGGTCTTCCCCTCCAAGATTGAGTCTTTTGTGAAAGTAAACTAGGGCATCTTTTTGCCTTAATTCTTAACTATCTTTAATTACTAAATGGGTGTTGACTCAGACAAAATAAGACCTGGGAAAGACAACTAGCTTAAAGGGCCCCACTGCATCCAGGGCCATAGATAGTCATCCTGATCTATGCCTTACCACTGGCTCCACATAACTGCAGAGGAGAGAATAAAGTGGTGACTTTGCATAGTCCACCTTCATTTAAATCTAATTCATTGCAAGATGTCACTGTTCTAATGTCATCAGAATGTCTTTGAGAATAAAAGAATACAACAACAACAATCTTTCTTGGTAATCTGATCACCTTGTTGTTCAATTATTTCAGTCATGTCTGACTCATCCGGACCCTATTTGTGGTTTTCTTTGCAAAGTGGTTTGGCATTTTGTTCACCATCTCATTTTACAGATGAGGAAACTGAGGCAAATAAGGTTATGTCACTTGTCCAATATAACAAAGCTAATAAATGTCTGAGATGGATTTGAATTCATATCTTCTTGACTCCAGGTCCCACACTCTAACCATTGTAATACCTACTGTGTTCAAATATCATCTGAAAGATATTCACCAATATCCAGACCCCATCTCTCTCCTGAGTTCCACTCCTTCATCTCATGTCTAACTGCCTGTTGGACACATACGTAGGCATCTGATACTTCAATACATCCAAAATAGACTTATTCAAATCTTTACTCTCTTTAGCACAGGACTTGAAATATGGTAGGTACTGAATAAATATTTAATAACTGACTGACTCTCCCTCAACCTCCATATCAAATCAAATTCCAAGTCCTGTTGATTCCACCTCCACAACATTTTTTTCATACTTCTCTTTCTTTCTATTCACATAGCTACCAATTCAATTAAAACCCTTATCAACTAATGTCCAGACTATAAAAATAGCTACTTAATTGGTTTTTCTGCCTGTTGTCTCTTCTCTCTCTAATACATCCTCAATGCAGCTGGCAATTTATATTACTAAATTCTAAGTCTGAGCATATTATTCTTTTCCTCAATAAACTTCAATGGCTCCCTATTGTCTTTAGAATAAACTATAGTCTCATTTATTTAGAATTTAAACACCTTTAACAGTCTGACTGTAGATTATTTCTCCAGGATGATTAAAAATTATTTCCTATCTGTAATGATCCCAAAGGTCTCCTTATCCCAAGATACAAACTTCTGAGAAACTCAAAACATCCTGACAGGGAAGTTGAATTAAACAAACAATAATACCCTAAAGCTATATTTTCTGCCATCAGAGAATTTTAATAGCAAGTTGCTATCAATGCTCCAGTTTTGTCACTTCTCACTAGAGTGAACCAAAACCAGAACAATTCCAGGTCCAGGTGCCTCATTTCCTCCCCCAAGGTCTGATCCTGCTAGACCCAGATACAAATTCTATAAAAGCCCAAAAGTCTTTACTCCCTAGAGTCATCAAAGCCTCAAATAGGGCATCTAACTCCATTCAGATCCTCATTCTCTCTCATTTTGTGAGTTATTCTTCTTAATAAAGCTGGCTTGCTTTACTGTCTTAATATGTGTTCTGAGTTTTATTATAGGGGAAGAATATAAGCATTTCTATAGAACCTATATGTACCAAGCATTGTGCTAATTGCTGTTTTTTTTTTACAAATATTATTTCACTTAATCATCTCAACAACCCTTAAAGAAAGCTGCTATTATTTTTACAGATGAGGAAACCAAGGCAAAAAGTAGATTTGTGACTTGTTCAGAATCACAGAGCTATAAGTGTCTGAGGCTGAATTTGAATTCAGGCCTGACACTCTATCCACAATCCCACCAGTTGCTCTATGAGGCTTTGGTATTTCAAATATTTCTAAGGGGTTATGAATTTACGGGAGAGAAAAGGCAATGTGGACTGGTAGGACTTAGTTTTAAGTGGGGATAGGACTTTAAGGTTACCTAGAGTAAAGGATTTACCTTAGTTAAAGGATTACTAATGTTAAAGGATTATAGTTGGGAGAGTTACAAGTGAGGCAAAAAGGATATAAAGATAGGAAAAATTTGTATGGAAGGTCAATAGACTCCCACATATCTGGAGTCCATTGTCAACATATTGGAAGAATAAATAGCCAAGATCACTCAGGGTCCTGGTCCTTGCCACCATTGTTGCTAGTGCTACAAATGTGTGATTGTGTAAGAAATCATTCCAATATCTAAAATCACCACCATGCTCTGCATCTGGGCACCAAGTGATATATATATGTGATACCTCTTACATTGAGAGTTCAGGCCCGGAGAATATTGAATTTGTAAACAGTTTTGCGTCTAAAGCTTACTCTAAATGTCAGAGCATGAAGTCTCAATTCTGCAATCAGCACATTTCAGGAGAGGACTCACAATTTAATATCACAGGATAGAAAGGTGAATAGAAATTCAGTTGGAGCAATGCAGCACAATCAAACATATCTACTCTGGAGTGAAACAGGAATAGAATAAAACATGATTTGCTTGGGAATCTTGAGAGGAGGGGCTGGGGAATAGCTGTGGTTTCTCTTCACTGATCAATGGAACTAAGAAAATAAAGAGAGTAGGGTCAGTTTGGAGACATTTGGGATAATGTATGTGTGTGTGTGTGTGTGTGTGTGTGTGTGTGTGTGTGT
>JAJPUD010004791.1:97132-128114 GCA_023553655.1 Myrmecobius fasciatus | reverse complement strand
TGTGTGTGTGTGTGTGTGTGTGTGTGTGTGTGTGTGTGTATGCTTAAACTGATTTGCCCTTTAGATCTAGATATATTTGCATTTGTGAGTATACCTGTTCTTGCACAAGGATATTTGCTTCGGTGTTCATGGATATGACTACACAGGACCAGTGTATGCTGGAGGACTAGAACTTAATATGGTGTTAGAACTTGTATTATCTTGCAGGCATTAGACCCAGAGGCAGAGGACCTGGGTTCAAATGTCAGTTCTGCTTCCTAACACTTCAGGAAATCATCCGACTTCCTTGAACCTCTCCATTTGCAAAATTGGGGGATCCCAGAATTTCATAGTTACTAAGGACCTTTCCAGCTCTAAGTCTGTGAGTCTTAGGACTGTATATGACACAGGACTCATAAAATCCTAATAAACACAAGCACAAATATTCTCCTTGGGACCAAGGATGAGGGATCCTAACTATTGGCCCAAGAGACTCAGTGCTACTGCAACTGGATGGTTCTCAATCTCTCCTCAGAGAACTAGGGTTGGCCAGTATAGGTGACAAAGCCATTCTGCCTTGAAGCATGGCATCAGGGACCTCCAAAAGCCCTCCATTATCTCAAATAGCATACTTTTGGGATTTCAGTCTCTTCATCCTTTCGACATGATTGATATATCAGTTATTTTTTCCATTTTAATTAGTTTTTGTTGATATTTTCTGTTTCTTATGTCACCATAATTATTGCAAAAATATGTAATACTTCATGTTTTGTGCATCATCTTTATCCAGAGGCCATGCTAATTTTCTCTGTATCTTTCCAATTTTAGTATACGTGTTGTCAAAATGAGCATCTATGAGGAATTAATTCCTAACATTCTTTGCTTGGGGGGTGGTTCATGGATCCTCCTTTTAGTAGCCTGGGGAAGTCTGTGAATCTAACAGTAACAACAACAACATTTATATGGACATCTAGGTGGCACGGTGTACAGAATTCCAGACATGAAGTCAGGAAGATTCATCTTCCCCGAGTTAAAATTTGGGCTCATACACTTACTAATTGTGTGAACCTGAGCAAGTTGCTTTACTCTGCCTCAGTTTCCTCATCTGCAAAATGGGCTGGAGAAGGAAATTACAAACCACTCCAGTATCACTGCTAATATAATTCCAAATGGGGTCATGAAGAGTCACACATGACTAAACAACAACTGAACAATAGCATCATTTATAGAGCACTTATGTGTGCTAGGCACTGTCTTACGAGTGTTACAATCTGGCAAAGTAGATGCTGTTAGTATCTCTTATTTTAAAAAGAAATTGAGGCATACAAAAAAGTGACGTATACAGAATCACTTAGCTAAGTATCTGAGGCTGTATTTGAATTCAGGTCTTCCTGACTCTAGACCTGGCTCTCTAGTCATGATACCACCTAATTGCTTTTGAAATATGTAAAATAATATGCATGATAGAAGAACTGCACATGTTGAGTTACTTGCCATCTAGGGGGAAGGGAGAGACAAAAAATTGGAGCACAAGATTTTGCAGGAGGGAATGCTGAAAACTATCTATGCATATGTTTTGAAAATAAAAAGCTTTAATAATAAAAAAATAAAAAATAATGTATATGAGATTACAAAGGAAACAAAGTGTATAGTTTTCAAAAAACAAAATTGGGTAGGAAAAAGTAAAAAAGAGTAATTGTTTCATAAAAATCCAGCATAAAGGAAAGAACAGAGAAAGTAGGTGGGGTTAGACGACTGGTAATACTGGAACCTTACTCTCATCTGGATTGAAGAGGAAACAATATGTACATTTGAACAGGGTTAGAAGTTTTCTGAACTAGAAAGGTGAGCGAGTAAACTGGGGAATGGAAGGAGAGATTTTTAAAAGGGTATATAAAATAAGATTAGGGGGAAGAAGAGATAGGGAATTTTAAAGGAGTGAGTAAAATAAGGAATAATAGGATAAGGGGGGAAAATACAGTAATAGAAATAAGGTAAAAAGAGAGGCTAAGAAGGAAAATATTGAATAAAAATTAAGTGGAGAAAAAGTCACAAATAGTAATTAGAACTTTGTCAAATCTATGAGAATGCTAGTCATTCCCCAATTGATAGTCAAAGGATATGAAAAAGTGGTTTTCCAATGAAGAAAAATGAAAATAATGTATAGACATATAAAGATGCTCTAAATCATTACTGATGGTAGAAACAGATTAAAATAATTTTAAGATATCATTTTATATGTATCAGATTGTTAAAAATGATAGAAGAGGAAAGTGACAAGTGATGGAAACAATGTAGAAAAACAGGATACTAATACACTGCTGGTGGATTTTTTAAATGATCCAATCATTTTGGAGAGCAATATGGAATTATCACCAAAGAGTTATTAAACTACCTAAACCCTTTAACCCAGCAATACCATTACGAAGTCTATGTCCAAAGATGATTAGGGGAAAAGAAAAATAACATATATGCTCTAAAATGTTTAAAACCGCTCTCTTTATGGTGGCAAAGAACTGGAAATTACAGGGATGTCCATTAATTAGGTAATGGCTGGACAAGTTGTGAAATATGGTTGTGATGCAATATTACTATGCTACAAGAAGTGATGACTCAATGATTTTAGAAAAATATAGAAAGACTTGAACAAAATAATGAACAAAATGAGCAGAACCAAGAGAACATTGTATACACTAACAGTAATATTGTTTTAAGAATAATTTTGGGGGCAGCTAGGTGGCACAGTGGATAGAGCACCAGCCCTGAAGTCAGGAGGACCTGGGTTCAAATCTGGTCTCAGACACTTAACATTCCCTAGCTGTGTGACCCTGGGAAAGTCACTTAACCTCCATTGCCTCAGCAAAAAGCAAAAAAAAAAGAAGAATCTTGAACAAAGTTATTTTGTCTATTATACTCAAATCAATTATAAAGAACATATTATGAAAAATGCCATCTATATCCAGAGAAAGAACTGATAAATAAAAGGATGTATAGAAAAATTTTACATGTATATATATGTGTATATGCATACATATACACATACACACAACTATTTGTTCTAATGATAGCCATCTCTATGGAGGAGGAGGGAAGAAAAAAAGAAAAATATTACATGATAATTTTGCATGTTTTATTCTTTTTAATTTTTAATAATAGCCTTTTATTTTCAAAATACATACAAAGATAATTTTCAACATTCACCTTGTGTTCAAATTTTTCTCTCTCCCTTCCCCTCATTCCGCTCTCCTAGACAACAAATAATCCTACATAAGTTAAACATGTGCAATTCTTCTAAACATATTTCCACATTTAGCAGGCTGCAAAAGAAAAAACAGATCAAAAAGGAAAAAAATGAGAAAGTATAAACCAAGCAAACAACAACAAAAAGGGGAAAATACTATGTTGTGATCCATGTTCAGTCCCCATAGTCTTCTTTCTGGATACAGATGGCTCTCTCCATCAATGTTGCATATTTTAAAGAAATGGCAAGTTGTGCATAATAAATTTGCAATTTCATGTACAATAATTTTTTATTGTGGTATGTTATGGAAATACTTATTTTATTCCATAAATTTAAAAGTGAAATTAAAAAAAGAAATGTAGTTATTGGATTTTTTTAAAGTTCATGAATTCCCCTAGCTTAGATGATTCCTGATATCTTCCTAAAGCTTAAGTATTGCCATGCGATTTTCTTATTCAGTATACTCCAAAGACTTCCTATCCCCTTTGTTTGTTTTTGTTAAAAAAAAAAACAAAAAACTCTATTTGGCTTTTAAAGCCCTTGATCACCTAGACTTTCCTACTGATATGGTATAACTTCTAGGGAAATATTGCTGGGATTTGGGTCCCCTGACTTTGGGGGGCTTCTGTTCTAACAATAAGTCAGTAATCCTAAATCTTCTGGTTTTGGAGTCTGCCTCAGGGACTTTCCACACTCCCAATATAAGAGCAACAATCAGTCGGATTCTGCTAGACCACTCCTCAATTCCTTGCTGACTGTTAGATAGCTTCTGGCCTCAGGATAGTCCCACAGACCAAAATCCCGAGACAATAGTGAAAATCTTTTCAGTGATAACCAAATTCTGAAGACCACTACTGAGTCATAGAATTAGCATGTCAGTGATTGAAAGCTGGATAAATGTATGTCCTTGCTTCTATTTCTTAGCTGAATTCTCTTAGAATTCCAGCCTGTTTTTTAATGGCATTACTATTATAATAAATTTTGCCCCTTAGCTAAAGAGAGGGGTTCAAGCCTGTAAATTCTTTTGAGACACCTTGCAACACCAGCCTGGGACCTCAAATTTTTGGGGTGCCCTTCCCAACCTCAACACTCCCTTTCCAGTCTACTTACACCTTACTTCTCTCTACATATTTTGTTCTCCAGACTGCTTCATACACAAGACACTCCAGCTCTTGACTCAGCATTTTCATTGGTAGTACTTCATAACTTTTTTCTTTCCTGTCTTCCCCGAAGTTCCAGCTAAAATCCTACTTTCAACAAGAAATCTTTTCTAACCATGCTTTATTGTGGGGCCTTCCTTCACTTAAGGTTCTCTGATTTATTCTATAGTCTATCTTCTTTGTACATAGTTATTTACATGTTGGCTCCCCAGTGAGAAAGTGTCCTTCTTGAGAGCAATTTTGCCTTTCTTTTTAATTTCTATAGGTCCAGTGCCTGACATATAATAGATATTTTGCAAATATCTGTTGAATAGAGATTTTTTCCAACTCTAATATTTCCTGATTTGGAGAATATTATTTCAAGTTTCCTCCAAAAAGTTCCTGGTCTACTTAGAAATTAAACTCATCAACTCAGTTCATCTAGAAGCCAAGTGAAGATGAATGGAAGTTTTCTCATTTCACTTGCTTGAAACAGTGAGGGGAATGAATGCTGTGTCACTCTCCAGGCATGGGAAGAGTCTGGCTTTTTCCTAGAGAAGCCCTTGGGTCTGAGGCTGAATAAAAGACACTCAATGAAAGGAGACACAGGGATGCATATAAATATATAACAGATAGAATCTTCCTAAGTCCTTCTTTCAATCTCTCCTCAGGTTTACTGAATGGTCCACTGAGAGGCTTATTGTACCTTTTCTAGCACCAAGTCTTAATTGATGACTTTGATTTTATCTGAGAGAGCCCATTAAAATTGATAGAGTTGCTCTTGTTGACTTCTGTCAACTCCTCTGATGCAGCCAGTTTTTCAACTCTCTTCAAATCAGTTTTCTTTTACGCTCTTTGCCCATCCCTACTCCTTGCTGAATGCCTGATGCATTTAGACTAGAATGCATCTTCTATATACCATTGTTCTCTTTCCTCATCCTCTCTCCTGCTCCCAGAAAAGACCAAGTCAGGGATTTAAGGGGGTTGTGAGACACTTCTCTAATATCCCACAAGCTTTTAGGTCAAACCTCTCAAAGAATCATAGAGGCTTCCATCAACTCAAGTGTGTTTTTTTTTTTTGTTTGGGGTTTTTTACCACCATCTGAAGTCATCTCACACACACATTTCTCAGAGTAAGATCAAATTCACTAGACAGGCCAGCAAAAAAGAGAGGAACATGAGATTTAAATCTGTAAAAGTCTTCAGTGGTGGTCTAAACCATTTCACAGCTGAAAAAATTGAAGCCCAGAGAGATTATGTGATTTTTCTATAGCTTTACAAAGATAGTAAGTATCAGGGCCAAGATTTAAACAAATTCATTCCAATTCTAAATTCAGTTTCCTTGTATACTGAAGTTACTGTATTCTAAAGGGGAAAAAGAAATACCAAAAGTTTAATGAAATTTCACCAAAAATACTTCCAATGCTATCTAGAACAAAGCCTAAATGTGATGCCCTATATAGCAAAGAATCTCAGATTACTCATGCCTTTTATAAATTGATAAAATAGATATGTGGCTCTACAAACCCATATCAAACTCATGTAGAATGTATAACAAATTGCTTACCTTCTCTATGAGGGAGAGGGGAAGGAGATAATTTAGAACTCAAATTAAAAAAAAAAACTTTTAAAATTTTTTGCATGTATCTGGAAAAAATAGATATTAAATCATCAAAACCACAGAAAAAAATCTATATGATCCTGCTCACTTCTATTTGTATTAGCAAGCTCTATATTATGATTAAGTTACTGGTACCCCACCTCCTACAGATTACTAGCAACCACCATTTTTTTTATAGATTAGATATATTCTATTCACTTTGACCCATGGAAGAAGTCAAATCCCTTCCACCAGCTCCATGATAACAGTCATTACACTTCTTTTAAGGGAGTTTAAATTGTTTCTTTGTTGTTTTTTTTCACTAAACCACAAAGCACTACTAGAAAATATTGGAGAATATAGTAACAAACAAAGGTCAGATTTACTGAAGGAAGTGGATCATTCTAGTCAATATTGCTATTGACTATACACCCTCAACAGAGGGTGTTCTATACACCCTCAACAGAGATCAAAATCTGATTCTGTCCCAGTTCTTCTGACTACTCTCTAGCTGACTTCTATTTCTTCCACATCAAAAGCTCTTAACCTGGAGTCTGTGAACTTGGTTTTTAAAAATACATATTTTGAAAATTGCAATTCAACACAAAAAGTTTTGTTTGTAGCCCTATATATTTTATTCCATTCACTTAAAAACATTATTCTGTACATATATGTGTATACACACATATATATATGTATATGTATATATACACATATATACATCCCTGTTTTTCCTCCCCTTGAGTATCTCTTAGTCAGTCTCAGACCTAGAAGCTTCTATGGGCAAAAGCCATACTCTCAGATGATTGGGAAGTGACACTATAAACAAAATAATTTCCAATGATTTTCAACTGGCTTTAAGGTGAATGGATTTGATGGGTTTAATTTCTTAGTAGACTTCACTACCCTGACAAAGGAGTCCATGACACATCTGTTCTGAATCTTTTCTCAATCAGCCTCCTGAATGTTATCTTCGGTCTTAGCTTCCAGTCAGTAGTCTCATTTGACAGAATTATTAGCATCTCAACTGTTCTAGAATGTATTTTTCCAAACCAAAGCCCTGCATATGGATAGAAATCCCTCAATTTGCTCTCCTTTCTATTCCCAACCACAAAATTCATGCCCAACTAAATAAGATTTTCTCCACTTGCTAAGGCCCAGCTGTAGCAGGGTTGGACATTGGGAAATAGAACCTTGAATGAAGAATATTTTTTTCTGGTTTCTCTCAAATTATCTTCTTGAGCTATCCCCTTAATTTAGCATATCCATAATAGTAATAATAGCTAATATTGGTTTAGCTTAAGAATTGCAAAGTACTTTACACACATACACACACACACACACACACACACATATATATATATATATATATGAACTTAATCCTCACAATAACCCTATGAAATAGATTCTATTATGTTCATTTTATAAATTGGAAAACTTGAGTGCTAAAACAATTGCCTATGTCACAAAGCTAGTAGTATATGAAGCAGAATGAAAACTCAGATTTCTCCTAACTATAAATCTATCCTTCTATCCACTATACTACCTAGTTGCCTCTATCTACTCAGATTGCTTGTTTTCCTGAATCTATTAAGGCTCTAGTTGAGGACCTATTTCTCACCTTTTGTTGCGCACTCTGTAGCAATCCAAGCATCTTTTTTGGTTATTTGCACAGCTAGTACTGTTCTTGTTGTTAAATAGCTTCCCAATTTTGTAGTCTTAAACTGGCATTGATGTTTTATCCTTTTGAGAGGTGATATATATTCCATATCTCATTTGCAACGATTTACTATAAATCAACTTCTTTCCCTGCAGTAGAACATAAGCTTCCTGAGGATAAACATTATTTTGCTTTTATTTTTGTATCCCTTACACTTGGTAAAGGTGATGGCCATTGTTTGAATTGACCTGCACAGTAAGATTCCCTTCTAAAGGTTCTAAGGTCCTTTTTTTCTTGGTCTTATTTCTAATGACAGGGAGAAATGACTCAGAATGTGGCTTCCTTGGACTAAATAATCTGTGTGGAAATGTGTAGTTATTTCTGTAAGTCCTAAAGCTAATAGACTTTATAGGAAAGTACTTTTGGGTCAATAGTTATCTAAAACTAGGAAAGAGAAGGGGACTCTCCAGTGAAGCAGGCAAGCCCATCACTGATTTCCTCAAGACTGCTCATACCCTAGATTCCTCCATAGAATAGGGAACCAGAGTATAAATAAGAAGAAAAAAAATCTTCTAGCTCAAGGCACAGCCCTGGGAACCTTTCCAGCCAATTATTCCATTTTCTGAGGGAAACATTTCCTAGAGATATAAATTGAAAATAAACATTTGTCCTAAATGGCAGCAATCAACAAGCAATGAAGGAGAGCATTTATAACTAGAAACATCCAACATTTCCTTTAAATTCCTGTTGGCAGCTTTTAACCATTTTAACAAAGTACCATCAAGAGACTACAAAGTACATTTTACTTCCATCAAGTCTTGTTACAATTGTTATATTATATCAGAAATAAACAACTTAATAATCTGGGTGGAACATTGCTCCAGATTCCTAAGTGTGTCTCTTGGTTGGAAACAACATTTGAAGAATGTAATGCATTCAGATTGAAGAAGCATTTCCTTCCTACAGATATCTCAGAGCAAGTTTAAAGTTGCTTGACATCCATAGGGTTGTGGTGCCTACTTGAAAAGTGATTTACTCAGAGATATGGAAAGACTAGCAAAATTGACAGTCAATGGAAAAGGAAAATATCCCCTTGTCCTTTGGGAGAAATGAGCTTTTAAAAAAGTAAACTTCTGGCTTTCAAGCTTTACCCTATATTTAGAGGAAAATTGTGGCTTGAGTTTTCTATATAGGAACAATTCTGGACAAAATGGACCACATACCACTGTTCACATCTTAATAGGTTTTTCCTTTTTAATTCAATCAGGTATCAGATGACTAAGAAAAAAGGCTCAAGATAAAGACTGAAGATCAAATAAGCAGCCAAGGAAAGAACCAAGGGGCTTAGAATTCTTTCTTCTGCTCTCAGTTCAGTTCCAGATTCCTTGACTTTGCACTTCTCTGAAGATGGAGAATGCTTCAGATAGATTCATCTCCCAGTCAGGACCAACACATGCACATCCACATTATACTTCTCCACTGAATTTGCAGATTAACTGACTTATGCTGCATCTCAACTAAGCCTACTCTGTACACTCACATTCCTCATTTATCTCATTTGAAGACAATTTCATATAACAACCATAGATTCTTCACAAGATGTTGGCTTCAGTTTTGACCTTGAACTTTCTCTCCCAGCTTACTTACTAAATGCCTATGAGGATTAGATGAGGATGAGATGGGTCTGGGCAGTAAAGGGGTGACAATCTGCATGTCCAAGGATGTCCCCTTAGTTGTACTCCTAAAACTAATATATCCGATCATTTGATTGCTTCATATTAACTCATCTGCAAGTTTTCCAATCAATGAGAGAAATAGTACTATGATTAGCTTAAGGATAATTCCATAATAAGGAGATCTTCCAGATTTTGTCATCCAACTTTTCCCATCCATACAAATGGGAAAATGAGTCACAATTTTTCCTCTTCCTGCACACAGAAAAATCCTAGGTCAATCTGGAAAAAAGTAAATGTTTATACTAAATAGAAATCCAATGTCTAACTCTCTCTGACTCTAAGGGCCCCTTATCTATTCCTGATGGATATTTTGCTCTTCTTATCATTTTATTCATTCAGGAAACATTATAAAGCACCTAAAGAGTATAGTTTTGAGTGCTTAAGGAAATACACAATGCTACATAACAATAAGTTCATCAGAAAGGTGTTCTGAGGTGTGAGGGGGAAAATCTTTACTGATAGTAGGGAGAATCAGGAGCTTTAAAAGATAGGTTGAAATTTAACTAGTATAGTAAGAAAGGAAAATAACTCAAGCAAAAGGTAACTATGTTTAAAGATCTCCTTAGTGGGCAGATATGAGATTTTTGAGCAAAAGAGTTATATGACTAGATCTACACATGAAAATTTTATTTTCCAAAACAAAGGTTAGATTGAAGGAAGATAGAGAGGGGAAGCAAGAAGATCTGGCAAGAGGCTCTACTCCTGACAGGTGATGAGGATCTGTACTCTGATGATGGGAGTGGGTTCATAGAGAAGGAAATAGATACAAGAAGTGTGGTAGAGGTAAAAAAAAAAAAAGCATTGGAACTTGATAAGTGATTGGACATGAAATGTGTGGCAGAGAGAAGAAGCCTAATATCCAAATGTTGAATGCAAGATACAGGGGAAAGAAACTGGCTCTAGAGTCAGAGTATTATAGTTTCTGTCCCACCTTTGCTGCCTACTATTGTGTGACATTGGATGAGTCATTAAATTTCTTTCGGCCTGAATTTCCTTATCCATAAAAAGAAGGGGCTGAACTCAATAGCCTCTGAGGTCTCTCCCAATGTCATCTGTGATTCTAGAAATAAGTGACACCAGAAGGTATAATGGATAGAAATAGTGAAGTTTGAAGAAGAAACAGATTTAAAGAGAAAAATAATAAACTCAATTTTTGACATGTTGATTTATAGGTATTAACAAGGCATCCAAAGAATCAGTTAGGCAATAGTCCTATAGGCATTTGGGAATATGGACTTGGCACTCCAAAGAAATATCAGAACTAGAAATATAAATTTGGGAGGCATCTGAATAGAAGTAGTTATTGAAACTAGGATAGCAAATGAAAACAGTAATGGATAGAGTATATAGAGACAAAATGAGCACCAAGGAGGGACTCACAGAGAACAACTTTAAGGGGGCATGAAAAGAATGGGGAGACAGAAACAGAGTACATAAGAACCATTATACCCTCCCCCAACCCACTCACAGCACAGTATTCTTCTTTATGATGAGGAACTGACATTATAGGAGAGTCCAGATCTCCACATGTGTTTGTGATCCCAAGTGTAAGTTTCAAAGAATTTACGGTACACCTTGCTAAAATTCAGGGCATTTAATGTGCCATTGTATACATTTTGAGAAATGCTGAATTAGAGTTAGGGAAAGGAACTAAGAGAATGGGGTGTGTCTAAAGTCAAGGGAGGAAAGGCTACAGTGGTAAGAAATGGTTAAGTGAGAAGGAAATCCATCAGAAGCTACAGAGGCAGATGAAGATTGAAAAACAAGGCCACAGAGACCCACATTGTGCAAAAATGTTTGTGGCAGTCCTTTTTATAGTGGCAAGAGACTGGAAGCTGCCCATCATTTGGAGAATGACTAAGTTATGGTATATGAATGTTATGGAATATTATTGTTCTGTAAGAAACAACAAGCAGAATGATTTCAGAGAGGCCTGGAGAGACTTACATGAACTGATGCTGAGTGAAATCAGCAGAACCAGGAGAACATTATACATGGCAACAAGATTATACAATGATCAATTCTGATGGACATGACTTTCCAACAATGAGATGATTCAGATCATTTCCAATAATCTTGTAATGAAGAAAGCTATCTACACCCAGAGAGAGGACTGTGGGAAATGAGTGTGGACCATAACATAGAATTTTTACTCTTTCTATTGTTTCCTTGCATTTTGTTTTCTTTCTCAGTTTTTTTCCCCTTCTTGATCTGATTTTTTTTTGTGCAACAAGACAACTCTATAAATATGCATACATATATAGGATTCAACATATATTTTAACATATTTAACATGTATTGGATTACCTGCCATCTAGGAGAGGGGGTTAGAGGAAGGAGGGGAAAATTTGGAACATAAGGTTTTGCAAGGATCAATGAAAAAAAAATTACCCATGCATATGTTTTGTAAATAAAAACACTTTAATAAAAAGAAGAAAAAAGGCTATAAACATAGTGACTGAGAAATAATTGCTCACCAATGAACAAAAATTCAGTAATGAGGACAAGAAAAAGGTTGTGAGTGTGGAAAATAAAGGGAAAGAATTTAGAAGCAAATGTGTTGTGAGGATTTTCAGGTATAGACAACTTCTTAGAGAAGTTTAGTAGCAAAATGTAGGAAAGAAATGGAATAATAGCATTGAAGAGTTAAAATATTTTAAGTATACTTCTATTTATTTTTTAAATATATTTTTATTTCAGTAAATATGTTCCACTTGCATATAAAAATTAGCATTCTTTTTTTTTAATTTTGAGGTCTAAATTCTCTCCCTCTTTCCTACCCCTTCCCTACTCACTGAGAAAACAAGCCATATGAAATCTATTATACATGATGTCCAAGGTGGGACTTTCTAGATCATTCTGACTTTGAGAACTGCCTGCTATAATTCACTACTCCAGGTTATCTCTATCCCCATCTTATAGATAAGAAACTAAGATTCTAAAAGAAAAAAAATGGCCACAGTGGAATTTGCACCCTGGTTCCCTGAAGTCAAAGAATTAGATCTATCCATTATATGGACATTTTCATCATACAGAAGAGAATGCTGTGTTCTTTTCCAGAATACCCATGCCTGGACACATTGACTGAAACTCATCAATTCATTCTACAATTCCTGGCTCGCTCTTCAATCAGGAAGATCCTTGTATTATGATTATGGGGGATCATATTCTCTCTTGGTCTCTCTGCCTTTCTCTTCCTCTCTGTCTCTGACTCTCTCTCTGTCTCTCTCTCTCTGTCTCTCTGTCTCTCTGTCTCTGTCTCTTTCTGTATATAAACATATATGTATGTGATAATTATATTGTGTTTATTTATATGCCTTTTTGTTGTTGTTCAATTAGTTATGTCCAACTCTTGGTGACCCCATGTATTATATCACACCAATACTATTCATGGAGTTTTCTTAGCAAAGATGCTAGAGTGGTTTGCCATTTCCTTTCCTGATGGATTTCCTTCTCACTTAAATCTAATTCCCTTGCATGTCATGGTCTGATCACCTCTCTGATATCATGGTTCTTTTCGAGAACAATGGACAAACAACAACAACTGATCGATTAAGGCAAATGGAGGATAAATTATTTTTAGTATCTGAAGTAAGTATCTGAAGCAAAATCCCAACTCCGGCCTTCCTGGCTCTAACCCCAGTGCTCCATCCACTGAGTCACTTAGTTCCCTCTTCTATATGTCAAATGTGCATTTGTGCATATATATGCATGTGTATATATGATTATATCTGTATGCATTTTTATCTATAGCTTCTTAATTATTTGCTAACTTCCTCTCTCTTTTTACCCCCAAGTAAGGCACAAGCAAGGAAATACAAAAGTTATAGCCTGTGATTAGAAATAAGAGTTGGGGAAAGAATGTCTTAACTCAAATCTGCTCCCACTTTGTCTCTGAGGAGCAGAGACCCCAGAACTAGATACAAATGACTGTTCTTTCTTCATCTCCAATAATACCACTTTCTCTGAGTAACAGCCCCTCCTAGAGTGAATGAAGTATGTGGCTGACCAGTTAGTGTAGTGGCCAAAGTCTCTATGGGTCCCTTCTTGAGACAAAGAGCCCTTCCCAATTCAGGAAGCTTGCCTGTCTCTTATCCCTTCTAACATCAGAGTGAAATCTGCTCAGAGGTTTGTGGCCCTATCCACCCTTTTCAGCTTTTCAGTCAGGTGTTTCTGGGGCTATTTGGCTCAGAATGAACACATGCCTTCCCCAGAGTCTGCCCAAAAGACCATTAAATGTAGAGCAATCGAAAAGACAGGTTTGCATGAATATTAACAAGAGGGTTGGAGCAGCAGCTGGTTTTCTAGATGTCCTGCTTTATATTCCACTCATCCTAGAAAGACTTGAGCCCCAGGCTTTAATAATTGAAGAAGCAGGGAGGAAAAATAATACCAGTGTTTCTAGAAATCATTTATGGGGCAAGAGAAACCCAACCTTCCCAAATATTCACAGGCCCTCTAGCTATGTAATTCCAGGCTCCTCCCCTTGGAAGGATGAGAAAGTTGCCCTTTGTGGTTTCCTGAGGAAGACTTCATCCCAAGACAAAAGTCATAAAGAGAGCAGAATGGGAGAAGAGGGAGGGAATTTTGGAAATCTGTTACTAAGCATCTCTTTGTCCATAGCATGGCACTGGCTATTGTCCAAAGAGAAATGCTGAAACCTGGTCCTTGCTTTCAGGAAGTAGCTAATTGAAGATGGACAGGTAGGCAAATCTACAATACACAGAAACAAACGAATCAAAACATTAAGCCATTATACTCCTGAACCATAGGTACTGATAACACAAACAAACCATAGGTGAGCATGTTTAGGGAGCATATGTGTATAAGGGGGTAGGAAATGGGAGAAAGAAAGATGGGTAAATGGAGATGGGAAATACGGAAAGTATTATTAGGATCTCTCTGTCCAGTCAATTGAGGGTTGAAGGGATATATGGAACCCAAATTTTTACCTATTGCTAGAGAAAGCATAATATAGTAGAAAGCTAGGGAAATAGGAGTTTAATGGCTAGGTTCAGGATCTTACTTCATGAATTGTGTGACCCAAGGCAAGTCACTTAATCTAGGCAGTAGACAGTACAATGGATAGAGTGCTGGACTTGGTGAGTTCACATCTCACCTTAGATTTTTAACTAGACTTGAGAACCCTAATTAAATAAGCTTAACCATTGTCCTTTTCAGCTCCTATCTTCTAGGATTGCTGAGAGATAAAATGAGTTAATAAAAATATTAACTTAATTTTATAAAAAACATTTTGTAAACCTTAAAATTCTATGTACAAATTCTAGCTATTATTAATCTCTCTTGACTGCATCTATAAAATCAGGAAAATACCACTTGTGCTGGCCCTTTTTCCAAGTTGTTTGTTGTGAGGAAAACTTATTCTAAACCCTAAAGGAGAATAAAAATGTGTTATTATTTTAGTCCTGTGTGTATGGGACTCCAAGTCCCACTCTTGAGACAATATTACCAAAGCTTAGAGGGTCATTAATGCAATAAAATGTAGGGGCACACCAAGACCTCCTGGGAACTCTAGTCATAGAGCCCTAAGTACAAAGTAGCCATTTGCAATCTCTGAAAGCAAAGAACCCACTTAACTTTTATCTGAAAACTCTGATATGTTGGTGACCAGGGAGTTGGGCTCCATTATCACAGCTTGTTTTCTCCTTAACATCACTTATGCCTCATCATATCTGGTCTCTGCCTTCTCAAGCTTCTTCCAATTAATATTAGAAAAATACAGGTCCTGCAGGTAAGTGGCAGCTTGTTTAATCTGGTGCTGTTGGATCTTCTTTATATTGGGATGAATAACTCTGGGTTTGAGAACAAACCTTATAATGGGGTAGGTAGGGACATAGCAGGGTGACAGGATAGAGATGATGGATAATAATCTCCTTGGAATATCCATAGGCTATTCTCCTCTTTATTCATTGTTGAGCATGTCACTTAAATCCCTGGGCCTAAATTCCCCTCTTAGTTTAAAATCCTCTTCAGAAAAATACATATTCCAGAGGAGCTAGAAAGGAGACCTCTTCTGTCCCACAAGTCAGTTCTAGAAGCCCTTTCAATTTTTTTTGGAAAGATTGATATTAGATATAATTTTACTTTTGATGGGGGGGGAGGTCAGGTGAAATGTAAAGGACAGGTAATCTTTTGTAGGAAGATAAAAATCATAGAAATTTACAGTTGGAAGATCATTTAATTTAATTCATTTATTTTATAAAAGAGAAAGAGAGACAAAGAGACAGAATGAGAGAGAGTCTGAGTTCCATACAGAAAGCACTTATCTAAAGTCATTCACCAAGGTCAGAAAAAAACTGGAAGTAGAACATGACTCCCACCAAGCTACCTATCTTAATCAAAAAAAGGTTGATAAACCAATCTAGAAATACCAAGTGAGACCTTAGGAGAGGACATACAGGGGGAAAGGCCTCATAAACTGGCCTGCATATGTACAAGAAACTGGATGCAATTTGTCTCCTTTCACCTAAAAACCTTGTTGAGGGCTTAGATCATAAACTGCCTTATTTCAGATGTCTCAGCATCTTGCACTAGTGAATCAGAAAGTCAAGAAAAGTGGGGAATTAAAATTTGGCATTTGAGAAAGGGTGTAAACTATTAAGATGCCAGTCAGTCAACAATGTTTTAGGATGGCCAACTTTCTAAGGAAGCAAAGGATCATCCCTCTTCTATCCAGTTCCACAAGAGAGGCATTTGGTGGGTGTGGGAGTTAGAACTGAGGGTCCAGAATAGTGGATTTTGCAAGGAGGCACCAATTCAATTAGATAGCTACTCTATCCTTAGAAACTACAAATTTCAAAAGAAACTAAAGATAATGTATATGGGAAATGCGTATTATTACACAATTACACACTTATCAAAGAACTCACATCTATTTCCTCCCACATTATTATATATTGCTATGAATATAGATTATATGCTTATAAATTTATTCCTTTTTTAAAAGCTTTTTATTTTCAAAATGCATGCAAAGATAGTTTTCAACAGTCACCCTTGTAAAACCTTGTGCTCCGAATTTTTCTCACTCCTCTCCCCTAGAAAGCAAGCAATCCAATATATGTTAAATATATTCAATTCTTCTATGCATATTTCCACATTTATCATGCTACATAAGAAAAATCAGATGAAAAAGAAAAAGTTAGAAAGAAAAAAAGCAAGCAAATAACAATAAAAAAGATGAAAATACTATATTGTCATACACATTCAGTCCCCATAGTACTCTTTCTGAATGCAGATGGTTCTCTCCATCACAAGCCTATTGGAATTAGCCTGAATTACCTCATTGTTGAAAAGAGCCACATCCATCAGAGTTGATCATCACATAATCTTGTGGTTGCTGTATACAGTGTTCTCTTGATTCTATTTCACTTAGCATTTATATTTCTTGTAGGGTAATAGGATCTATGAAATAATAATGGTATAGTATAAGGAGCTAATGATCGTTGGCTTCAATTGAAGTCAAAAGACAGAAGACCCAGTTCTGCCATTTCCTAGCTATGTAACTTTAACAAGTAACTTTGCATCTGCTTCCCTGACAGGTTTTCAGCCCATGGAACAAAATGGCCCTCCCAGAATAAGCTCATCACCCCTAACTGCTGTTGACTTGATTGACACTACTTCCATCAATCTCTCTACCTTCTCATTAGTTAGCTGGAGAATAGAATACCAAACTCCTCCCAATGCCTTTCTTTGCAGAGGACAGAAAATGTATTGAGCTCACTCATTTTGCATCTGTTACTCTTCTTGGTTTCAACTTCACAGAAGGAGAAGACCCATAGCCAGGTACCCCTTGGTGTCCTGTTCCAAATCCCTCAACTTTCCTGCCTCCTATTGTTCATTGTTTCTCTTTAAGTTCCTGGAGGACAAGCGGTGTCTTTATTTTTATTAATTATGTGCAACTTCCTCTTCTATAGAAGGAGAAGGTTAGACTAGAAAACCTTTGGGATTCTTTCTACCTAGAAAGTGATGATCTTTTCTATGAGGATGTTGACATACTGGTCTTTAAGGTATCTTCTAGCTCCAGAATTTTGTGATTCTGAGATGTGTTAGACTGTTAGCATCTGAAGGTAACTAAGCACCCTGACAAGATTGACCAGGATTGTCGGGTAATGAATTCAGTTAATTGTTTTAAAGCCAAGATAAGTTGTATTTGCAAGAAGAGAGAAAAGCCCTCTGAAGGTAATTGTTATTCTAGACTCCTCCTCTCAGTAGAAGGGGGCAGACTTCTTCAGCTTTATTGGGGAAAAAGCAGGGAAAAATGGAAAAAAAAGTTGTTGGGAGCCAGAGGAGTTAGGAAAAAAAGTAGGAAAAAATCAACCTTACAATTTCTGAGAGAAATGTCCAAACAGTCCAGTTCATGAAATCAAGCCTGAGTATAATTTGATGGCATTATTGTAGACTAGGGAAGCAATAACTTGTGCAGGAGCTCAGAAATTCTAATATATTTCATATACTTCACTCCAGCCTCAGTGTGCCAGGGAAGCTTCACCTGCTTGCTAGATCTCAGCAGCCATTTGCTACCAATGCCACCATCTATCTACTAGCCAATGGAAGCGGAGGGTTGGGAATCTGACAGAAATGCCTGTGAGTACTCCATCTCCCAACTGACCACTATTACCCACAACTGAAGGCAAGACAGCTTGTTTATTTGTAAACAATCTCTGCTCTTATAACTTGGAAAAATGAACCTCTAGGGCCCATCGTTATATTTCTATGCTTTCTCCAAGTGACATCCATGATTTATGCCTACTTCCTGCCAGGGATCATCGGGAAAGGGGGAGAGAAGTAGTTAGAGACAAGCACAGATGTTACTGCATAGAACTGACAAGTTGTTAGATTATTAGGTAGAAGAAACGAGGGGAAGCCCTATAAACATAGCCTTTCCCTTGCCTTGCCTCCTATTCCCCATTCTCATTTATCAGAATTATGACTCAATACCTTTATCCACTGATCTCAAAGCACAAGAACATATTTCCATATTTAAATCCATATCCTTCTTGTTGACGCATGCTACATATTAACTTCTAACTTTTAGTTTATAATATCGTACAATAGCTCCTCAAGAGAAGATACAATCTTGATCTTCATAACTGTGTAAGGCACAGTATAATAAATGTTTACTGAATTGAATCAAATTATACCAAAATCAGATAATCTTCTCCAGCCATCATAGTATTCATTCAACAGATGTAAGATAGAATTAAAGATAGACTATAAGTGAATCATGATTACACTGTGTGACTGTGATAATTTCTGGTGTCTTTTACTCTACTGAAGGATATTGCATAACATGGAAGCATTGGCTAAAATGATTTCTCACAACTTGTGATCTTTGTTCTTGCAAATATGGCTTCTTCTCCTTGATGACATTATTATCTTAGGCAGAATTATATCGTTCATGTCAACAGAAAGGGTAGGAGGCTACCTCATTTATTTATTTATTTGTTTATTTAATTTGTGTATTTGATTAAGCTGATTAATTAATTCATTTTGATAATTTATCACTTAATTGATCAATTATTTATTTACTTGATTTGAAAGAGTACCAAGTGACTTCCTACCACTGTTAAAAAATTCACTCAACTGACTGACTGAGGTATCTAAAATTTCCATCATTCAGTCCTTTGGATGAGAGGATAATCACCTAAGGCCTCTATTAAAAAGTAAATATGTAAGAAGTAAGTATAATGGAGATAGAATGGGGTTTAATGTTAAAAAGTATTTCAGGTCATGACTTTTTCACTGACCATTGCTGTAACCTTGTTATAATCTGTGACCAAATTATATCTCTCTGTGTCTCAATGCCATCATCTATAAAATGTAATGGTTGAAAAAAGATGACCTATGAAGCCCCTCCCAGCTCCAAGTCTATGATCCTATTATCTATTGCTCAGGAAATGTTCTTCTGGGCTTGTTGTTGAAAATGATATCTGAGTATCATTCTATGCATAGACAGTGTGAAATAAAAGATGGAGAAATGGAGTTGGATCCAGGAAAACCTATGATCATGTTCCACTCTGACACTTACTGACCCAAACCACTTAAACTCTCCATGTTCTAGGCAACTATCTAAAACTGTAATTTTTAGAGAGGGTAGGTACCAATTTGTTTCACTGGAGAGAGTATGCTTTTCTGGGAGTTCCTTATATCAAGGAAATTACACGTCTACTCTCTTTCCCCAGGATGATATATTGCTATGAATGTGGCTTGAAACCTGAAGCCCCCATGGAAGAGTAGAAGGAGTTAATTATTGTTGGATTGGATTGAGGTAAAAAGATTCAAAAGATCCATCTCTGCTACTCTGTAGGTATGTAATCTTCAGCAAGTCACTTAGTATTTCTGGGTCTCAGTTTCCTCTTCTGTGAAATGAGAAGACTGAATTCAATGAAATAAGAGGTTACTTCCAGTTGCTATGAAGGAGCTGAAATAGTTTAGCTAAAGATATCTTCTAGTTCTAAAATTTTATGATTCTGAAATATTGTGGTAAAGTAAAATCAACACAGGTAAACTGGGACAATTCAACAAAGGTAAACTGAGGCACATTTTCTCCAAGCAAAATCACATTTTATTAACAGGGGTGATACCTACCAATATAATGTGTCAGTGACTTACCTTGGTTTATAGCCAAAGATCCTGAGATGAATATTTAACTCATTTTATCATGTTAGAACAACAGTCAAAGCTGGATAGTTGACATCATGGTTTGAGGACAACATAGTTGGTTACATAACTGAAAATGTGAGGCTAGTGATAGCCCCTCTCTGTCCTATGAGTAAGAAAAATTTATTATTTGAGTTTATCTGTAAGTTTAAAAGACAGAGCCAGACTTCTTTGGAGAACAAACCACTCATCCTTGAAAGATAGCTTGGTGATGAAAAGATACTAGACCAAACTCCCTCTGTTCAACTGAGTCCCTCAAGGAGAGCAGATTTCCTTGAGACAAGAATAGAACAGTGATTGTCAGGAGAACTAGATGTCTAAACTTAACTCATTATGAACCAACTGAATTTTTGCACTAAGTGCAGAGATAAAGAACCATGACTTAAGTAGTTAAAGGGTAAAATCAATGAATTGCCAATAGGATCATTTAAAATGATACAGAATCAATTTAATCTTCTCAATGAACTGATGATATCTGAAAGAAACTGGATCAGTATATGGAAAAAAAAAAGAATTGGGAAAGACACTGCCGATGAATGAGAACTGCACATGCATCTGGGTAGAAAATATTCTTTTGGGGAGTCATTGTTCATTGTCATCATTCTCATTGCTGTCATTGTTATCATTGTTGTTGCTATTCTTTTTTTCCCTCAGTGAGGTAAAATATTAATGCTATTTGGCAGATAGAACAGATGTTGAAGAACTGAAAGAGAAGGCTCTATCAGCCCCTTTATTCATTCACTTTATATTTATGCTGGTATGTACTTACATATGTATTCCTATCTCCACTACCAGAATATAAACTTCTTCCACATAGTAGGTTCTTAATAAATATTTGTTGATTGATTGATAGACTAGGTCTAGCCACTATATTTCCATTAATCAATACAAGCTTTGGTTAGCTTTTAAGGCTGCTCTATCTTACTGCTGACTCATGATGAGATTTCACTTCACTTTTTCACATTAATTGCTTTCTGGCTACTTCTCTCCAATCCTGTAGTTATGCAATTTCATATAGGCTCATATAGGCTCCCTGGGTTTTTCCTCTTCATAACTCAACTTCCAATTGCTAGGGCTAATTCTCCCTTGAAACCATACTTGGCTTTCTTTTGTACTATTAGAAGGTCATAGTCTTAAGCAATTTTCTATCCCTACACTAAGCCTCTCCCTATTCCTCTTCTCCTTTATTCTCCTCTGTCTCTCCGTATGTCTTTCTGTCTATCTCTGAATCTCTTTGTCTCTCCATGTCTGTCTCTGTTTCTCTCTGTCTCTGTGTGTCTTTGTTTCTCTGTCTCTCTGCCCCATCTCTCTGTGTGTCTCTCTTTATCTCTCTGTGTCTGTGCCTCTCTATTTCTCTCTGTGTCTCTCTGTAACTTTGTCTGTCTCTGTCTCAGTCTCTGTCTCTGTCTCTCTCTTCAGAACCATAATGTGTAGCTAAGCATCAAGGAATCAATTGATTGATTGATTCTCTAATGGAATTAAATTGTTTTCTTCACATTTCTCAAAGAGAAAATAGTGCCCCATCACCCACAATGTTTTGTACTTCATTTAACACATTATCACTTCATTTATCTATAATCTGTCCCCTTCTGTAATTTCAACAGATTTGGGGGTGGGGAAAGAATCAACTGGTCATGCACTAACTCTCCACACACATGCACACTTACTATCTGCTTACATCCTTCAATGTAATGTAAGCTTTTTGAGGACAGAGCACTGCTTTTAATGTTGGCTTTGTATCTTCAGAGTTGTATAGCATTAAATTAAAATGTAATTTATTTTGGGGTAATTCCATGGGCAAGTTTTTACCTATACCCTTTTATAATTTTATCTTATTAAATTCTACCTACCTTGCCTTGTCAGGGTTTCCTTGTTTCTCTATCATTCACTGTATCCTTTCCACTTTATGACCTCCACAGACTCCATACACAGATCATTTCAGTTCTCAGCCTACTCGTCAAGGAAAATATTGAACTGATTGAAGTCAAGGACAAAGCCCTTCAACATTCCAATCTTTAATCAATCTTCTTTGGTTCTATTTAATGTATTGGTTTTAAATCCACTTTCCCATTACTAACCTATACATCTTTATTTTATCCTCTAATGTACAATGAGGGACTGAAAAATGCCTCACTGAAATTCAGGGACTCTCTATTGGTCTCATTTCTCTGGTCTATCTCTTAGATACTCACATGGATCTATGATATTATCAATTCAAAATTCTCTTTAAAGATGTAGAACAGATCCCAACTTATCCCTGCTTGCTCATCCTATGGGACTCTTGTCTACAGTTTCCTAAAAGGTCACTCTCTACAAGACATTCATTCAAGAACATCTTAAAATCTGGGCAATAGATTCTGCCTCTCCATACTTTGTGAGACATTTTTACTCCATTTGTTCTTGTACTTCCCTCTGCTTTATGAGGCATTTCAACTTTCTTATTTGATGGATAGGTCAAACTTCTTTAAGTGATTGCAGATCTCTTACAGAAGGCTCTGTGATATCTTGGAATTTCAAGTAATCAACCTAATGTTATCAATAAATTGAAACAGAAAGGATTTCACCAATTATTATTAGAAGTAATTTATTAAAATAAAATTCTGTCCTTCTGTATTCAGTAAATTAATTCAATTCAATAAACAATTGCTTTTCAGTAGTTTGTCATATTTGACTTTTCATGACCCCATTTGGAGTTTTCTTGGCAAAGATTCCATCTCCTTTTTTTAAGTAGATGTTTAAAAATGTTTATTGGCAAATAAATATTTGAGGTCATATTCTGACTCTAGGTCCAGGACTTTATCCACTGCCCTGCTAATTAGGGCATTTCAGATGTTTATTATCAATGGATTATTGCAACTGGTCATTTCTATTGTTACATCTTCCAATCTTGAACTGTGAACAATCTCAATATGTGGCCTGATAATACCTTGCTACAAAAAAGTCTGTGAGACAGTGTTTTGTTCTATCCAAGTGATCTTTCATAGTCACCAAATAATAAGTACAATGGGATCCCAGATACTCTACATTTTTCAGTCAATAGTGAAAAGGTAAGAATGTAGTACATTGTTGAATACAAAACTGAAATTATTTTCATGACTCTCTTTTTTTGTAAGTCTTTATCATCAGTACTGTAATACATAATAATCAAACATCCTGTGAAATTATATTTATTGTAGCTTTGGGGGCACACAATAAGACCCACTCTGCCAACTTCTTTCTTTGCCTCCCTAAGAAGTACCTGTAAACCAGTCTTCCATTTTATGGCAACTTCATTCTTTCTTCTTGTTTTTAGAGCATGTCGAGATTAATATTATTCAACTCTTCCAACAAAAGTCCACTCTTTGATTACTGGACAATGATATCACATTTAAAGCATCAAGTATCAAATTTAAATTTGTTGAAAGTCTAAAAAGCGTATGATCCTCAGCTTCTCCTTATCGTTCTCCCACTATTCTGTTACCATCCCTGCAAAAGAGGGAGGGGACTAACCCAGTATCAGTGATTATTTTGCAATTTTCCTTGTTTCATAGGTTGCTATGACTATAAAACTTTCAGCATCAGGTGACTAGACTGCTATCAATAAAGTATCTCTATGTTAGACTTAATTTATTTCTCAAGGTCATTATACAAAGCCTTTCCAATATGGTAAAATCTGCCAAGGTCCATACTCTTCTAGTACACCTTTTGAGAACCAATATCACTTTAATACCATGAGCAGGCATCTGAATAGGATTTCAATGGAGGATCAGTCTATTGTTGAAAAAGGAAATGAAAGTACTATGACAAGAATTGTTCTTGATGAACTTATATCTACTCCTTCTGGTCACTGGTTCTCTTCTAAATATTCATATTCTTTTAATACTATATTCAAGAATTTTGCCAGGAATGAGAATTAAAGTCCTTTAAAAAAAATAAGCCCATCTTAAATACTGAAGACTTTTTTCAATCATCCAAGAAGGCCTGAAGAAAATTTCCCAAAGAGATCTGAAACAACTAGAGAATGGTGCAATTCCTAAGAGATATATCCTTTCTCTCTGGCTTCTCCTCAATCATAGTCAAATACTCCAAGTGTTTGAAGCCCAGACAATATTTCTTTACTCCCTTCTATTATCCCCTTCCCCCTGCTCAGGCCCATAGTTTTAACACAGCAGGATTAAGAGGGATAAAGACTAGCATGTAAGAACTATAAAGTGTTAAAACGAGAAAATTGTATGGGTCCTATACAATTCAGTAATCACTTATACAATGTGTTCTTCTTGAATCCAAGTTGACTTCCCAATTTTAGACAGCTGCTCAGGATTCCAATTCTATTTTCCATACCATCCTTTGGATTTGGCAAGCCCATGAAATTTAGTTTGAGCTGACATTAACTCTCATTTATTCTTTTTTTCTTGGAAAAATCAGAACCTTGGCTTTGGCCTTTTTTTCTCCAAGAAAAATTTTTCTTCAGGCCCTAATGACTCTCCTTAATCGCTAGTATTCCTTTCCCCTGCCAAGGATCCAACACTGTGAGTCAAGATGTCCAAGCGCTCCAGACCACCTGGGACTAGGCAGAAAAAGGGGAAAATAAGAAATCATCAGTAGTTGGCCTGTCAGCCTCCCCAGGCACCCACCCAGAACTCGTGTAGAATCTAATATTGAGGACAGATGGGATGCAGAATGAGTTTGGGGAAGGACAAAGGCCCCTAGATGCCTCTGTGTGTCAATGTATATCAAGGTTCATTGGGCACTGGGCTATGAGGTCATTCATCTCTGTGACTATTTCTCTGATTCCTTCCCTCAATCTCAAAGAATGCTTAATGGACTTGACAATCTCTCCCACCCTTGAGGAATTTAGAAAGAAGCTGGCTATTTAAAAAATACATGAAAATTAGGAATCAATCTGGCAGGCACCAAGGAGCAAGTGATTAGGAGGGAAAAGACATACTCAGAGTAAGCTAGAACCACAAGCACTATAATTTCTCATACCTCCAAGGAGCTGAATTGAGGGATATTGTCTCTTCTGGCTAGAAAGGTCCAGTACACAGTGTTAAGATTATTGTCCTACGTAGCAACAGGAACAGTGTTATGGCAATGGTGGAAGAAAGGGTGGAGAAATGTCCTCCGCTTCTAGGATAGAATCTCCCTTTTGACCCAATTCCTTCTGGCTTCTCCTCTTGAAGGAGGAAGGCAACTCTTACCCTGATAGTGAAGTTGAGGGGAAGAAACCCAACTTCATCTTCTTCTTCTAAGTTAAGTGCACTCAGAAGGCAGAGAAAGTGTCCACTGCCCTACCTTAAGCCTAGAGTTTGGGTTGGGCAAAATAGTGTTCTGCTGTGCTCTCTTCCTGAGATGGCTTAATTTAAAGGAGCCACTCAGATGCATCAGCAATGAGGTTGGGGTAGCAATTCCTAGTTCTAAATAAACATGTGACAAATTTACAACAGCCATTCTCTTTGGCAAAAGATAGATTGATTTAGGGCAATAGGTTACAGACAAAATGAAGGGATACAATAGACACCATCAATGGTAAATATGAAATAGAGTGGGAGAGCATATGAAAGACAAGTTCCTCAGGGAAACTCACAATTAACCAGGAGAAAGGAAATACTCTGTGAGGTAAGAATAAGGCATTGATTGACAGGTTAGATCCATAAAGAAGTTTAACAGATTACCCAGAGTTAGCTATAGTAAGGAGAAAGATGCCATTAGAGGGAAGGCTTTATGAGGAGGGAAAGAGAGAGTAACCTCCTAGTGGGCTTAGTGCTGAAAAGTATTTAGCCACGATCTTCATCATAATCAGATCTTTTAAAGAGGAAAAACAGTCTTGGAGATTTTTCTCAGGGAAAAGAAAGTAAAGGCCAAACTCAAAGGGAGGATCAAAGAGCTAGATGGAAAGCACCTGGCAGACCAAGTCCCAGATTTATCTACATATATGCTATTCAATATCTCAAAGGTTAAAGATGTGCAGAGGTTTGAGGGATAGACAAAAGAGTTCCATCCTCACAATCACTCCATATAAAATCTATAGTCTGAGAATTGGTTATATCTGATAATGGCCGACTGGGCTTCTTCCTGACAGGGCAAGAGAGTCAGTTACATTATCAGTATCTACCAGTATGGACTGTTATTATTTATAACAGAAGATAAGTCTTAGAGACTGACTTCAGGCTCAAAGAACTTGATTGATTTACCTAAGGTCACATAGTCAGAATCCAAGTCATTAGATTCCAAGTTCAGCTTGTTATCTCACCATACCACTCCTCTACCCAGAATGTACTTGAATTAAAGGCAAAGTTCCTGGGGTGAAACACATCTCATTGGATTGGACAGTTGTGGAATGAATGCACTCATAGAATACTTAAGAAACAGGAAAGAAAAATCAGCTCTGGAGACAGAATCTTGTACAGAAGCAGAAGAAGAGTCTAAATGACCTCCAGAGGTCCTCTGTGACAGAAAAGCCATGCAGACTCATGAGGGTCTCCTGAGGAGGAGGTTCCCTCGATACCCTTCCCTTTATAGTCTAGGGAGAGAGAGAGATGTGTCTCAAGTTTCCTAGCTATGGAAAGATTAGTTCATCTCCAACATCATGCTCCAAGTAGTAGGAGCTTTTCCTTGGACCTTCCAATTTCCCATTAACATTTGTCTTATGGGGACAAAAAAATCAGCTTTAACTGTCCAGTGTGGAATGAGAAGGAAATGGGTAGTCCTGAGCAGGACAGTGGAACAGGGAAGGAAATAAAAGGAGTGAATATCACGATAGCTCCCAAGGGTTTTCAAAAAGAGGCATTAGACATATCCCCTTTCCTTCCCTCAGAGGTACTTAACCTTAGTGTGGAAGAGAAGAGGTATAAAGCTGTCTGCCAAACTGAAAGTGAATAAAGCCACTGTAGACCTCATATGGAGTATCTGAAAAGTCTGGACAGTATAACAGTGCCATGACACAGGACTGCCTAACACACATGCCCTCATCAAAGAAGATGCTGTGTTCTATAAGCAAAGCAGAATTGCATTAGCTCAAAAGAAATATGTAATGAGCAAATTTAGAGACGTCTCTACTCCAAATGTTCATATGGACAGTTTGTCCCCAACTTGTGTGAGAGCCTTCTGACCTCTTATTGGTCTAATCAGCCACAGTGGGACATAGTCCAACATGGAAATATCATTTTGGTCCTCTTCAAGAATAGATAGCGACCAACTAACCAGTCCTTAGTCTTGAATAGCTTCTTATGAAATAAAGCAATCAGCAAGCATTTGTTAAATGCTTACTATGTGTCAGACACTATGCTAATCCTAGACTAAGAAGACAAAAATTAAATAGTGCCCTTCTTCAAGTGACTGGGTCAGCTGTTTTTGGTTTTTTTTTTCCTCAAGGGATAAAACTTCTTCATTACACAATTCATTAAATATTAACTATTTTTTAATTTAATTTAAAAAATTTTCTAATTAACATATTTGTTTTTCCTTCCTCCCACTTAATTTAAATGAAAAAGAAAATATGTTTTTAAAAAAATATGCCTAGTCAAGCAAAACAAATCCCCAAATTGACCAAGTTCAAAAATATATGTCTCATTTTATATTTTAAGTTCATTATTTCTTGAGCAGAAGATGGATGTGTGCTTCATCTTAGGTACTCCAGAATCATGATTCTCAATTTGCTTTGTATTAAGATCTTTCGAGTTATTTTTCTATTTAATGATATCATTGCATAAATTGCATGAATTAATACAGAGTGAAGTGAGTGGGATTCTCTTAGTCCCACTCACTTCACTCTGTATTAATTCATAGAGGTCTTCTCAGTATCTTCTGAAACAACCCATTCCATAATTTTTTTTTACAATGCACTAATGTTCCCTTATATTCAGAGATCTTACTTGGTTTAGCCTTATGAATAATATTGTAATAATTAAAATGTAAACTCCTTGAGTTCTGGTACCATGATTTACAAGGTAAGTGTGAAAATTCACAAAGTAAGCAATTCACTTAGAAGTTGATCAGTGATCCCTAATTCATGGCCTTGACCTTTGGGGGTGGAAATGAGGGAGAACTGTGAAGCCAAAAGGCACAAAGCTTTCTCAATAAGGGTCTTTATATAGCTCTCTCAATATGGGTCTTTATATAGTTCTAAGAGATATAGATATATGTATATATATATATATGTGTGTGTGTGTGTGTGTGTACATAGTATTTATATGTACATATATTTTTTAATTTTTCTTTTTAATTTCTTTATCAAAAATTTTACTTTGGAATGGATGAATGAATGAAAAAGTATGTAGCAAGACTTTTCCTGTGCCAAGCATTATGCTAAGCATTTGGGGCATAAATACCAAAGCAAAGATAGCCCTTATACTCCAGGAACTTGCATCATAAAGGGGGGAGGGATATACATAAAAGGAAGTTGTAGAAGAGAGGTTCTTTCAAAGGAAAAGTTGAGACCTTGGTGAACGGGGCTGATGGGTAGAAAAAGACACCCTTCATTCAGTCATGATAATAGCAGAGTTAATTTGATCAAGGTTCATGCTTCCCGAATGGAGGAGGTGAAGAACTGGGAAGCAGAACTGTTCGGAGAAAGGAAAGACTGGGAGAAAAGGTGTTTTGAAATGGATTCAGTGGATTCCAAGTACAAAGACATCTTGACACAGTGGCACATTAACCTGAAGCAATGAAAATAAACAAGCTTTATTTTGCAGAATATTCACAAATGGGCAAGATCTTCAATGCATTTACTACTACTGGGGAGAGGGGAAAGGAGGGAGCTGAACCGTTCCAAGGTGTTGGGCACTCACATTTATAGCAACATTTAACTGAGTTGTCTCCTGATTTGACTAGAACACAGGTACTTGCTAATGCCTAGATACTAATCACAGCCTCCTCACGTTTTAAAGTGTCCAGACATGGCGAAATCTCTTCCAGTGCTGTGACCAGCCAGGGGTCCCTACAAAAGAGTGCCCTGTGGCAAAGTTATTGGACATGAGGAAGTAACCAGAGAATGGAGAAGCATGACCTGGGGTTAAAGAGTGATGGGAGAGAAGCAGTTACCAATGTGGAGTAGGAGATTGCACCAGGGAAGATGTATCTCCCTGCAACAAGACTAAGAGATGACCAGAGAGTAGAGAATGACTTTCATTTCCTGACACATCCCCTACCATCTCCAATCAGTCTCCCTCTCAGGGAGTCATACTTTATAACAAAGAATAAAAAAAATTAAAAAGGAAGAAAAAACAGTTCAGCAGAAATAACCAATACATCCATCAAGTAAGACAATATATGCAGTGTTCCACATCCATAGTCCCCCATCTCTGCAAAGAAGGGAGGGAAAGATGTATTATTATTTTTCAAATGGACCTAGATGCTGTTGTGATTAATAAAACATGAATTCATCTTAAAAGATTACTGAATCCAAGTAACTCTTTGTCATCCTGTATTAGAAAGGTGTAGATACAGAACTGTCCCCAATGTTTGAAACTTGTGCTGAATCAGTCCAAGTGACCCCACTGTTTCTAGTCCGGCTTGTCTTTCCAATATGTGTCAACCAGTCTATTGGGAGAGTCATCAAACAGAGATAGTATGTACTTTGATGTCATCCCCTAGTCCTTGGTGCTGTTAGTCAGCAATAAATCCCACCCTTATTATCTCTAATCTCATTTCTCTGGAGAAGGAAATGGCAAACCACTCCAGAATCTGCCAAGAAAATCCCAAATGGGGCCATGAGGAGTTGGAAATGAGTGAAAAACGCCTGAAAATAACGAAGCCGGACAAGTAGGGTTTTACTCCTGGAGAGGTAAGCTTAACAAATACTGACCAATGACTTGCGTGGAATCTGGATCAAGTTTTCTGTGCCTCACTAGTCCACACTCTATAGAACCCTGTAGGATCAATAACTCTTGCAGTCTTTCAGCTTTATAGAAACAATTGTTTTTACCACTTAGGTAGCAAAACTGGTTTTCATAGGAAGCTAACAGCTTCCTCTCTCTCCACCTACCAAGGTTGCTCCCCTCTCCTCCATGGGTGGTTAAGATTTTTTTCTACCAATATGTGAACCACACCCCTGCCCCCAGGATCAAGGGGCTTAGAGTTCATTTGGTTCAAAAGCCACCTTTTTCAGTGGAAGAAACAGAGGGACAGAGAAATTAGTGACTTGTGCATGATCCCATAGCTAGGAAGGGAAAGAGGTGGGTTTTGAAGCTAAGCTTCAACCCCAAATCCAGTGGTCTTTCCATTATCACACTGACTTAGCCAAACTGATTTTGAAAAGTTGATTTGAGGGCTCATTTCATGTTGCTTTATCCATGTAGGTTCTGTGTGTCCCTAGGTTTAAAATCCTCGGTTTTAGGGGTAATTAGATGGAGTAGCCTTGAAGTCAGGAGGACCTGAGTTCAAATCAAGCTTCAGACACTTAATACTTCCTAGCTGTGTAACTCTAATCAAGTCACTTAACCCCAATTACCTCAGAGGGAAAAATTGTTTCTGGCATTGTAATGAATCTCTTTAGAGAAGGCTATGATTGAATAAAACTGGAGTATAGTCTGGAGTATTATCCTGATGATGGTGTCCTTTATTTCCCCATTATTCTCACCAAAAACAGGAAGAAAAATTTTACTCCATGAGAGATGTAGGCTAATGGTTGTAATCTAAATGAATGGCCATCTTGAAAAATCTTTGGGAATGGCATTCAGAGAAGAAGATATCACATTATTTTGTGTCTTGGTCATCCAATAAACTTCGTCTATATTGTGTGGCTGGGATAGCAATACCTAGTTAAAATAAATATGTGGCAAATGCACATTGGCCATTCTTTTTGACAAAAGGTAAATTTATCTAAGGGAAGGAGTTACAGCCAAAATGAAGGGATTAAATGTATGCCAGGAATGGTAAATATGAAATAGAGTTGGGAGAGCATATAATTAGACTAAAGAAAAAGGCACGTTCCCCAAGGGAACTCACAATTAACCAGGAGAAAGGAAA
>JAJPUD010004791.1:21017-89920 GCA_023553655.1 Myrmecobius fasciatus | reverse complement strand
CTGATGATTTATGTGGATTTATTTTGTATCCTGCCACTTTGCTAAAGTTGTGAATTGTTTCTAGTAGTTTTTTAGTTGAGTCTTTAGGGTTCTCTGCGTATATCATCATGTCATCTGCAAAGAGTGATAATTTGGTTTCCTCATTACCTATTCTAATTCCTTTAATCTCTTTTTCTTCTCTTAATGCCAAAGCTAACATTTCTAAGACAATATTAAATAATAATGGTGACAGTGGGTAGCCTTGTTTCACTCCTGATCTTATTGGGAATGGTTCTAGTTTGACTCCATTACATATGATGCTTGCTGAAGGTTTTAAGTAGATACTACTAATCATTTTAAGGAAAAGCCCATTTATTCCTATACTCTCCAGTGTTTTTAATAGGAATGGGTGTAAGTAAGATTTACACAATACTCAATGCCCTCCCTTCTTTCCCTTAATTATATTAGATCTTCTATGTCTCTTTATGAGATTTTGCCTTATTTTACCTCCTTTATTTTTACTTTATTTTGCCTCTTTCCCCCCCCTTTTTCTTTTTCAGTATGGTATCCCTTCCACCTCTAATTTCTTTTCCATTATTATCAAAGAAAAATCAAATTATACTGCCATTCTTTAAAGGATACCTATAGTAGAAATATAGCTCTCAAGAGTTTTCCTTTTTACCTTTTTATGCTTCTCTTGAGTTCTCTATTTGGAGGTCAAATTTTTTGTTCAGATCCGGTCTTTTCATTAGAAATAGGTGAAATTCTCTTGTATCATTGAATGACCATCTTCTTCCCTGGAAGATGATGCTCATCCTAGTTGGATAGCTTATTCTTGGCTGTAATCCAAGTTCTTTTGCCTTTCGGAATATCTGGTTCCAGGCCCTTCGATCCTTTAAAGTGGAAGCTGACAGATCCTGTGTAATTCTAATGACAGTTCCTCGGTATTTGAACTGTTTCTTTCTAGCTGCTTGCAATATCTTTTCCTTGGTGCGATAGTACTGAAATTTGGCCACGATATTCCTTGGGGTTTTAATTTTGGGGTCTCTTTCTGGAGGTGATCGGTGAATTCTTTCAATGCCAATTTTGCCTTCTGATTCTAAAACATCAGGGCAATTCTCTTTCATGATTTCCTGGAAGATAGCATCCAGGTTCTTTTTTTCATCGTGGCTTTCAGGGAGTCAGATAATCCTTAAATTGTCTCTCCTGGATCTGTTTTCCAAGTCAGTTGTTTTTCCTAGGAGATATTTCATATTTTCTTCTATTTTTTCATTTTTTTTTTTGTTTTTGTTTAACTGATTCTTGAAGTCTTATTGAGTCATTTACTTCTATTTGTTCAATTTTAATTTTTAAAGTATTATTTCCTTCAGTTATCTTTTTTAGCTCCTTTTGTAGCTGGCCAATTGAATTTCTTGATTCAATGCATTCTTTTTCCATTTTGCCAGTTTTATTTTTTAGTGAATTGTTGTCTTTTTCCAATTCACCAATTTTGTTTTTCAGTTCACCATTTTTATTTTCCAGTGAATTGGTAATTTTTTCCAATTCACCAATTTTGTTTTTCAGTGAACTGTTTTCTTTTTCCAATTCACCAGTCCTATTTTCCAGTTTTTGATATTTCTGTTGCCCTGATCTCAATTTATTTCCCCATTCTTCTTCTAGCTCTCTTTTGAGATTCTTAATGCAATCATCCAGGTAAGCCTTCTGAAAGGGAGACCAACTTAAGTCTGCCTTTGTGGCTTCATCTGGGATTGTTTTCATAATGTCAGGATCTGGGGACTGTTCTATTTTTTCTCCGTAAAAGCTTTCTATGGTGAGAGCTCTCTTCTGCTTCTTGCTCATGATTTAAAGTTGGGATATTGGTCAAAAGCAGAGAAAACTGCAACAATTTGTATTTGCCCTGGGGCGGTTTGCCGAGTTGACTTCCGGTCTGAGGCTGGTTGGGCTAGATTCGCACTAGGACCACGTTTTCAGCTGCTTTCGATCCACCCTTTACCAAAGGCAGATCTGCCAAAGCACCTGCCCACAAGCAGAGCAAAGTGGCCCAGGCGTCTCCCAGGGGCTTCCTGTGTGCCTAAAATCCACTCCTCTATTGCAGCCCTGACTTCCGCCCGGGGTGTAGTCTGATCTCGACCAGTGGCCGATTTCCCCTGAGGCTAACCTTCTCCGGAGTTCTTTCAAGGTAGATTTTTGATAGAAGTGCGTTGTAGTCCAAATGTTTGGCAGAGCCCTCACTCAAAATCCAGTTCGAAGGCTCACTTTGTCTGGGTCTGAGGGAAGGTCCCCAGAGTTCACAGAGAAAGCTGTCTGCTGTTCGTCATCTTGGCTCTGCCCCCGGGGCAGTTAAATTTCATGGGCTGCCTAAACAAGCCTAGCGTATCATTTTCTGTATTTATTCTTTCTAAGTAAATAACTACTAGTGCCAAGATGACTGAATATAGGCTTGAAGTTGATTTTGTGAGTGTTAGAGGTTTGTAGGTTATGGATCAACCAAGTGGATCTGATTGTTGGCAAGGGAATTCCCTGCATTGGAGAAGATACCATTGGCAGAGGGAGGAGTTCAACCCCCGCTCTGACTTTCCAGAAAACATAGACTTTGAGGGAGATCACAGCCCTGAGGTGAAATGTAAAATCCCTAATCAATAGTCCTAAAAACAGCTTCATGAAGGCTGTAAGTAAAAACTTTCTAGCAGAACATAACAATACTTAGTATTGTCAATTTTTACCATTCACTTCTATTAAATGTGATTGTGAGTGTCTTGTGTTCAACATTTCTTTTGTTCATGGGAAATAAATATAAGTGTTATATATGACTCACATTGCATATTAAGCACATTTCTACTTTTGAGAGATCCTCAACACAAGCTAATACTTATAACTAATTTTCTTATAAATACTACTCTAATATTATGAGCTATAAATGGGCTATAAATAATAAGTATTGAACACCAGGGATGCTGTTGTTCAGTCATTTTCAGTTGTGTCCATCTCTTTATGTCCCCATTTGGGGACTTTTTTGGCAGAGATACTGGAGTTCTTTGCCATTCCTTTCTCCAGCTCATTTTTATAGATAAGAAACTGAGACAAACAGGATTAAATGACTTGTCCAGGATAACATAGCTAGTAAGTATATGAGGAAAAAAATGAGTCTTCCTGACCAGTGTATTACCTAGTTGCTGAGGGCAAAAGAGTAGAGGACATAAACTCCAAAGAGTATGAGTAAAGTGGACCTCACCTTTCTTATTAGAAGCTAGGTTCCTCTAAGACTAAACTTGATCTGGCTACATGTGTGAGTTTAGTGAGAGGATCACCTTAATGAAAAAGGAATAGAGTTTAATGGCTTAGTCCCCTAGCCCAGCAATAATTCTTTAATATTAGAATGTTACTGTGGCAAAGCTGGGCAAGAGGAAATTAATGAAGAGTGCAATAGTGGGATGGAAAAGAGCAGATTAGGTTAGACATTAGAAACAAAAATACATAAATGAGATTACAAAATGCATAATGATATATCAGAAGTGCATTAAATAGATGTAAAATAAAAGTATTATGTAAATATGAGGGGAAAGGTCATTACTGAGAATAGTATTGAGAGTAGTATCTCTATATACTATTTATTGTGTAATTGAATTAGAGCCAACCCCAATAGGATAAATCAAGTTTGTCTGATTTCATATTCTGTTGTTTGAAAGAAATAAGAATCTTCCTGACATCCTGGGACATAGAGAGTCCCAGAAGAAGAATGGCTTTTAGAAACTCCAAAAGAGCCCCAATACTTCTAGACAGATGGAAGGGATGATTATGCTTAGAAGATCATAGAATCACAAAGTCCATTAGAGATGGAGAGAAGCTTGGGCATCATCTATTCCAAATTCACTATTTTACAGACTAAATACCTGGAGTCCAAAAAGAAAAAGTGAATTATACAACTCCCCTCTCCTAACTCTTCATCTATTCCCCTCCCTTTGCACAATACTGACTCTGGACTCTGCCCATCACTTGGCTCAGCTGCCCCGACATCTTTTTGAAAGTGCTTAAATATAAAAAAGGAAACCATTTTCAAAAGCTCATTTTTCCTCACTGGCAGATCAGCAGGAAGCTGAATCTTGTAAAATAAAATAAAATAAATACGCTGGAGGGCAGAGATATTTCAATAAAAACATGTTTGCCTTGTAACACCTTGTGCAATCCAAATGTTGCAAACACACTGGCAGGCATCTGTGAGGCAAACTTGGTCTTCTCAGTACAGGAGGGAGGCTTCCCTGGCATCTGGCACTGTTCGTAGGCTGGCATGAAGCTGATGGGCAGGAGTATGAGAAAGGCTACCAGGTGGGCTACCCTGCAGTGAAATAGGGTATGAGGGGGAAGTCAGTGGCTGAACCTTTCTCAGTCAAGGACTGACACCTTGCTGTTAGTACCATGCTTCCCCAAGTTTGTCCAGCTCTATCTGTGTCCTAAAATGTGCCTAGAAGTGTGTTATATTTTTGTTTCACTGATCATTTTCTTTAAGCTGTTTTCTACAAATAGAGGCAATGAGTCTTAGAGAATACATCACTGGCCTCGAGTTTCAGGAAGATCTGGACAAATACTGTCTTTGACACATATCGCCTCAGTGATCCTGGCTAAGTCTAAACTTCTCAGTACTCTAAGCAACTGAAACTAGAAGTTTCAGAGGAGATGCAAACATGTAATAATAGAGGGAATTTACTCACTGGGAGTTCCCTATAATCAATGGTCCAGTCAGAAAATATTCCTTCTATTAATTCTTATATCCCAAGGGCCATTTTAGCCAAAATCCTTTGGGATAAATATCTCCATAGAAAATGAAATGAAGCAAATTTGAATTTAATATCATTGAAGCACAAAAGAAGAGGCGATTTATTCTGTGCTGGGAAAACAAGTCACAATTCCCCCATCCAGCAACAGGGTTGCCACCCTACTTGGATATATTCTTAAGCTACCCACTTCCATCTGTAGAAGAAATTCATAAAGAAACTCCCCACACAAGAAGTCTAACTATTGAATCCATATTCCCAGCCCAACACCACCACATGTTTTTCTTTAATTTATTGATCAAGAAAGAGATGAGTTTCCAGTGCTCCAATATCTTTACAATGCAAAACATGGAAAGAGAAAACACCAGCTGAGGTCTTGACAGAATTGCCATCTTTTCCTGACAAATTCTTTTCTTAAACTGGATTTAGAGAAAGCTGAGGATACATCTTCAAAAATGTACAGAGATATGGTAGCATGGAAGAGTCAAGTTTGGAAGAAAAGAATTCATTTTTGACAAAAACTTCTGGGAAAACTGGAAAATGGATTGGAAGAAATGAGGCAAAGGCCAAAATCTCACATGATATACCGAGATAGGATCAAAATGGGCATATGATTTAGATATAAAATATTATATCATAAGCAAATTAGGGAAAAATTGAAAAAAAAATATCTCAGACCTATGGATAAGGGAAGAGTTTATGATCAAATAACAGATACAGAGGATCATGGAAGGCAAACTGTATAATTTTGTTTCATGAAATTAAATAGAGTTTGCACAAACAAAGCCAATGTAGCCAAAATCATAAGGAAAACAGGAAATTACAGAGATTTTTACAAGTTTCTTTGATAAAGGCCTCATTTTTTTTTCTTCATCTCCAACCCTCTGTTTATGTCTATATATCATTATGTCAATGCCTGTAATGTTTTCCTCTTAAAATTTCTCTAGAAGCTTTCATTAAGACCCAGCTCAAAGGACACTTCCTCCAAGAATGGTTCCCTGATCCTTTCACTTTGGACCTTACATGGAGCATTGCTTTTCTCTTTCTGAAGTAGGCAATATATTTTATTTTATAATAACTACATATGTCTCATCTTCTCTATTAGACTGCAAGCACTGAGGAGGTAAGAATTACAGTAACATCCACTTATTTCAAAAACTAAAATTTGTTACAATGCAATTGAAACTTTAGAAAACATTTTAAACAGTATACAGATTTGAAATTTGTGCTTGATTTCTTCCTGAGAAACAGTGAAAAATATATTTTTTAAAAAAACTGCAATATTTCAGAATTGACAAGCTGTAATCCTCTTGACTCAAACTTCTAGGTAAGCAAACTTTGGGATAATGTAACATATTTATTATTCAGTACAGTAAGAGTTGTGAACAAAGGAGGGCTAAGTCTGCACCACCCTTGGTCTTTTTGTTATGACCTTCCACCACTTAAACTCAGAGCACTGGCCTGCCCAACGCTGACTTTGTCTATGGGAACCCAACTGTGGGAATCACCAACTAGTTGTTGAAAACCTCAGACATAGCCACTATTTTCATAATATTAATATTTTTCTTTTCTTTTTTAAATATTAATGTTTTCTTAACAATTTAGCTGTATAAAAATAAGCTACTGTTTTTAATTTTCTATCCCTTTTTTAAATGTCACTGATGAAGTTTGTGATCTTTGCATACTTACTGTCATTTTAATCATAAACCTTGTAGTTTTTATTATGTGATTTTACAAAGTACAATGTCTTTTAGGAATGCATTATAGAACTTTATAATATCAGTTCTTATCTAACTTGCTATCTCTCCCAGTGTCAGGACAATAGATAGTCTACTACTGGTGCTAAATAAATTTTTGTTAAAAGTTTGAAGTGGGATCAAATGTTCCTATAGTCATACCAGCCAAAGAAAAGTAATGAGTACTGTATCCTAGAGAAAAGGGGAAGCCCAGGAGTATGGAGATTTGAAAACCTTAGCTCCAGATTCATAAAAGAGAAAAGGTTCAATCAGTTCTATTGGCAACTCAATGAAAGGAGACATAAGGCCATAGGGCTACTCTCTCAAGGAAAGGAATACTCAATGGGACTCCAGTCTCACCTTCTTAGACATGCTTCTCAGACAGTAAAACCCACATATAAAATACAATTGCATATAATTCCTTTATGGCAGGCTCTATCTCACCTGACTAGATTTATCTCTTTGCCAAAAGCATAAAACACAAGGCAAATAGAGCATAAATAAGGGCAAAAAGCCCTTAAATATAGCTGGGAGAGAGCCAGGTTCATAAACACACACACACACACACACACACACACACACACACACACACACACACACAATCCTGTGATTCTTACCATAATGGAAAGAGAGTTTATCTCTGTTTGCCCAAGACTCCCCAGATCAGCAACCTTGAAGCTGTGAATGATAGTGGGAGAAAAATAGATAAACAGTTAACCTCTACAAACAAGGTTCTGTTTGTGGGGAACTAAGTCTGTCTACATATCAATTATAAATTTGTAGATGCAGCCCTGTCCCAGGTGCTGAGATAACTATAAAGGAAATTATAATAATCTTTACACACCTCTACTCCTATTTCCAGGCAACACATCTAATTCCAGGAACACATGCATCAAGAGTCTTTAAAATGCTTAGGGAGTTACCCATAAGCCAATGAAAATTAAGAGACTACAATTTAGTGCAACTGAAAAAAAAACAAGAAAGGAGCAGGTGGTAACTGTCAAGGTCAGAATTTTATTTACTCCCAATAAATATTTGCTAACAAAATTTTCAATATCAAAAATAATCTCATGGATTCTTATTTTTCCCAGTTCATATAATTTGTTCCAGTTAGCATAATTTACAAATTTATCAATACACCAAGAGTACAAAATTAAATAGCATTATCAGTTATCCCCCATCTCTGGAAAATAAAACATACTATCATTTTCAAAGCTAGATGTCAGTCTAAGTTTTAGAACAAAGGAAGAATAAAAACTAATAAGAGAAAAAAGCTATCACTCAGAATGACCACACACAAAAACAAAAATCCAAAAGAAAGTCTGTTTTCTCAGATATTTATTATCTTCTTTAAATTAATAGAAATGTATCTGAAGAAAAAGTGCATTTTTTAAAATGTAGGCACTCTTCAAGTAACTAAAGTTAATATTCCAAAGCCATTTTCATAACTTTTTTCCTTTAAATGATATTGCAGCCAAATTAATACATTTGGTTAAATATTTCCATAATAGATCAACAATATACAATGGAGTTTTCCATTCAGTATTTTAAGCTGAAAAATAGGCTGTATTTATAGAAGTTAAGGCAGTCAAATTTTAAATAAAATAGTAAACATTTTCCACACTACTCCAAAAGACTTTATTTGTAAGTTCAAGACAAAAAACACTATAAAATTCATTCATGATGTGTGTTGGTAAGCAAAACACACTTTGGGCTGCTGCTTCTGATACTTGGATATGCACAGTCAACTCACACACATACACCTCTCCCCTTGTCAACCAAGGATTCCCAGTCCCTTTTAGTCTGGGACTTTTTCAGTCCAAAGAATCTTTTCATGGAAGGAAAAGGTGAAGATGGTGAGGATGGGAAGAAGATCTCATAGATTTTTAAGAGATTTTAGCATCTAATCCAGCAGTTTTCATTTTACAAATAAAAGCACTGAAATACATGGAGGTGAAGGTCACCCAGAGAGTAGCAGCATTGGAATTATTTACAGAACTAAAATTATGCACAGATATGCTCAAAAAGTCTTTAGTGTCCCTAACAGCTCAGATTTCTCTTCCTGGCATTCAAAGGCATCCTAGTGTTTTAAAATAAGTAGTAATGTCCTATTTTTTTACTTTATTAAATATTATTTACACCTATCCAATCTATACTATAGACAAATTGGACATTTACTGACAACATTTGAGGTTTGAAAGGGACTTCACCAGGTATCTTGTCCCACCCCATTCAAAAAAAGAATCATATTTCTATTGGAGTAGTAATTCAGCCCATACTGAAGGGGAACCTCTGACTTCTAGAGGCAGGTCATTCAACTTTTAAATAGTTTACATTGTTAGGAATTTGTTTTACTTTCTGATATCAAGGAAAAATGTATGTCTTTACAATTTTGCAACCATTCCTCCTACCTTCTGGGACAAAACAGAATATGTCTAATAACTTGAAGACAGTTACATTGCTCTCAGATCTTCTCTTCTCCATGCTAGATATCCCCAGATTGCTCAATTATTCTTTCTATGCCAGAGACTCATGGTCCTTCTCTAGTCTGGTTGCCTTCCTCTGGACAATTTCCAACTATCAATAACCTTTCTAAACTATGTGGAAGAAATTGACATTATAACCTAGATATAATTTGACCAGGAAATAATACAATCATCTTATTTGCTTCTTACTCATGGAAACTGTTTCTAGATGCTCCTGATACTATTGATTTATTTTCAGTGTCTACTCTTCTAAACCTCCCATCTCAATCTTTGACAAAGGAATTCTTGTCCAACCATGCATGTATCCTCAAACTTTTACTCATTAAGCCAACTTCTTCAACTCAGCCTATGACTTTGTTTATCCCTATTAAATATCAATCTATTAGATTTAGTCTAATCATCTGGCTTTCAAGACTATTGTAACTCCAGCTCCTTCATCCAGATTGTAAAGAATCTCTCCCAAATTTCTCTCTTCTGTAAAGGTGATGTTTGTATCTATCCTTTTATCCAAATCATTTATTTGTTAATTTTAACAGTAATAGAATAGATTCAAATACAGATCCCTGGAGTATTCACTTGAAGGTTTCCTTCCAAGACAACAACAAATAATTAGTGAATATTCTTTCAGTGTGGCCACTCAACTAACTCCAAATCATTTAATTTATACTATAATCCAGCACAAATCATTCCTTCATCTTTTTTCACAAGAAGATTCTAAAATGTTTTATCAACACTTTTGCTAGACCCCAGGCAAACACTATCTTAGTCCACCAGTTAAATAACAGTCTGAAAAACAAGTAAGAATAATCTGTGATTTATTCTTGATGGAGTCATGTTATCTCTTTATGATCACTTTGCATTTTCTTTTCTAGATCACTGAACACAAGTTAAATAATGTTTTAGAATTTTCTCAGAAACCAAAGTTAAGTTCACATGTATCCAATTTACAAATTCGATTATCTTCCCTTTTTTTTGAAAAAATTAGAACAATATATTCTCTTCTACAAACCTGTTGTATCTCTTGTAATCTCCAAAGTCTTCAAAATATCACTGATGGTGGCATAGCAATCATTTTAGATAGTTCCTTCAGCATCTAAGTAAAAGATTCTCCTATAACCTCCTTATTTGTCTAGATTATCAACTCCTTCTCAGCCAATTTTGCTCTGTTCTTTCCCAAAGATCATTTCCTTTAAAACAGAAAATTGAACTGGAACCAAAATCCACTGATTCCTAGGCTGTTCTCTGTTGTCTCTACTCCACATTTCAGCAACAGCATCCCCCATTCTCTCCTTTTTTTTTTGCTTCAACATCATAGGAAGTAGTTTTTCTCCTTGACCTTACTATTCCCCCTTTTCCATGGAAAAGTGCTCCCTAAACCCATTCTCTCTCCCTCCTTCCTTTTCTCCTTTTCCCTCCCTCTCTTCTTCTTTTTCCTTTTCTCCCTCTCTCTCTCTCCTTCTCCCTCCCTGCCTCTCCCTTTCTCTCCCCCCTCTGTCTTTGTCTATCTCTTTCTCTGTCTCTTTCTCTCTGTCTGTCTTTTTCTGTCTGTCTCTGTGTGTCTCTGGTGTCTCTTTGTTTCTATCTCTGTCTCTCTGTATATCTCTTTCTCGGCCTCTCTGTCTGTTTCTCCCTTTCTCTTCCTGTGTCCCATGAGACTCTGTCTCTGAATCTCTGTCTCTGTCTCTTTCTATCTCCCTATCTCTCTGTCTCTCTTATTCATAAAGTCAATTTCTTAGATTTAGCCTAAAACTTTACATTTATACCCATTACATATCATCTTATTGGATTCAATCCAGCTTCTAGACTGTCAAGATCATTTTGGAATTTTATATCCTGTCATCTTTCTCTGTCTCTGTCTCTTTTTGTCTCTCAATGTCTCTGTGTCTCTGTTTCTTTCTATATCTGTCTCTGTCTCTGTCTGTCTCTCTCTGTCTCCATGTCTGTCTCTGTGCCTCTGTCTCTGTCTGTCTGTCTGTCTCTCATACACACTCAATTTCTCAATTTCTCTTTACCTATCTCTTTATTGCCTAAAAACATATCCAGGTCTCAACAGTTCTTTAAAAACCAAACAATTCCATTTGGTCCCACTGTCACATCTTCAAGTTATTGTCCTATATCTTTTCTCCCTTTTACATCCAAACTCCTAAATTAAATGTACGTGTGCCTACCTTTCTTCTTCTCCCACTCATTTCACTAACCTGAAACTTCTCTTTCTAGGATTATCAGTGATGGTTTAAATGGTGCTAAATCCAGTGATCTTTTCTCAGTCCCCAATCTCTGTGACCACTTTGAAGCTTTTGACATTATAGAATAACCCTTCAACTTTGATTTTTCTCTTCTTCTTTGGCTTATGTAACATCACTCTCTTCCAGTTTCTCTCCTACATGTCTGATCAATACTTTTTAGTCTTATTCCCTAGATATTGGTCATCCTTAATCAAGTTTGGATGTCCCCCAAGGCTTTGTCTTAAGACTTCCATTCCTCACTCTTTGCACATTATTGGTGATCTCAGCAGTTCCTATTGCATCAATTATCAGCTCTATATTGTCTCTATCATGACTAATAGTTTCTTCTTTAATCTTCCTGCTACTAATCTGTCCTCATTTATCTATTCTTCAAATTACTACCAAAACAATCCAAAATCACTGGATTAATATCAGTGTCAAAATTATTGTCCCTATTTTACAAATGAGGAAACCAAGGCTAAGGGCAAATAAATGACTTTCTTAAGATCACAAAACTAGTCTTAGAAGTAATATTTGAACTCAGACTTTTCTAATTCTAAACCCAGCACTCTGTTATGAGAAATAGATATAGAGAAGGGAGAGATCACCAACATATGAACAACTTCAAGAATCAGGAAGGATTTCCTATAAAAATGTAGAATTTAACAATAATATGGAAATATTTTCAGAATTCAGGTCTGATCATGTCACTTTCCTGCCCAAAAATATTTATTTGCTCCCTATTGCTGTAGAATAAAATAGAAATTCTCTGGCATGCCAGTCAATCAATAAATGTTTATTAAGTGCCTACTATGTGCACTGTATATAAGTGCTGGGGATACAAATACAAATCAGTCAAAGGGGTTTTGCAATCTAACAAGAGAAGATAACAGAAAAAAAAGCTGAAAAGTAGTGAGGATGTGGGGAAGAGTACTTCTAAAAAGTTCAAAAGCAATGTAGCTGGTGGGAAATAGGGAGGAGAACTATACTGACTCCTCTCTTTATATAGAAGCTCTGGATTCCACAAAAGGGTCTAGACAGAAGGACAGAGGGTATTGATGAAATGTAATTATCAGGCAGACTCAAACTTGGGGCATAATGAGATTTCCCAATAATGACTTTCCTGGGGAAGGGAGTTATGATGAGGAAATCTAAAAGTAGTCTATGTGGTACCATTTTATAACCTGATTCCAGCTAACTTTTCCAGATTAATTTTATATTATTTTCCTTTAAGCACTCCTACTTTTAGCCAAACTGACCTACCTTCCAAGAATTTAGTCTGGTATTATCTATCTACCAGCCTTCTTTCAGGCCATCCTCTATACTTGGAATATATCCCAAGTATATTCTTAACCTTCTAATCATCGTTTAGGAGTTGGGGGGACAGAGGCAATCAACTTCCAATATCTATTTCCTTTACCATTTAGTAGCAAATTCTTTTTAAATGAATGGGTGTGTGGGTGTGGGGGGTTATGGTGCAACAAATACACCAAAAAAAAAAAAATTCAAGCATCCCCCACATAAATTTATCTGCAATTTATTGTTGGATATAGTATTTACAGCCATCTATGGCTAGACCAAACACAGAAACATGGATAGTGTAGATCATGAACTGAGCACAACTCCCTCCATCTTGGTGAACTGAACACAACTCCCTCCATCTTGTACTAAGTTTTAACTAGTCAAGAAAAGACTATCCTTGTCACTTTCCCCAAGACCTATCTAAAAAATATCCTGTTCTAATACTGTCTGTTCTGGAATACATCAACAATTTTCTAATTCCAGGAACTAGCTTAATTGCTTAGAGTAATAAACCTCTTATCTGATCAGCCAGCTTTTGCAACATCCTCTCTCAATGCCCTTCAGTCTGGATCCTTCCCTCTCCTTTTTGGTTTAATATATAAGCCCCGTGTAAACTCATTTGGGGAGTATATGCCTTGCTGGCAAATTCAATAAATCTCAAGACTAATTTGATATTTTAGGGGGGCTTATTATTCCCATGACACCCACAATAGTGAGTTTAAGAACATGGCTTAGAAGTGTTCTTATCTAGCCAAATAGAATTCCTAGGAGTTTTCCTAATTCATTCAAGAGTACAACCTGTGGGTCCATCTTGTAGGAAATTAAAACAAAATGACTTTACGATTTCACCCTCAAAAACAGACAGAATGGTATAGCAGTAAGAGTATTGGATTTGATGTCAGATGACACAGGTTTGAATCTTTTACATTAAGTTTTTTTTTCAATACTCATATTATTAAATTATATGTGTTTTCTACTTAATACACATTCTACTTTTGAATTTTGCTGTTGGTACTCAATAATTCCAGTCAGCTCAGCTCTTTGTGACTCCATTTAGGATTTCCTTGTCAGACACTGGAGTAGTTTGCCATTTCCTTCTGTAACTCATTTTATAGATGAGGAACTGAGGCAGACAGGGTTATGTGACTTGACCAAGGTAACATAGCTAGTAAGTGGAAAAGGCCAGATTTTAACTCAGGAAAATGAGTCTTCTTGACTTCAGGCCTTGTGTTCTATCCACTATACCATTTAGCTGCCCCAACCTTTGAATAGCAAGAAAAAAATCTCATAAAAACTGTTCTATTCTTAAAGGGTAGGGTTTATTTTGCCAACTATTTAGGTGTCTTCAAGAGAAACAGTTTCACAGAAAGAAAGAGAGCTTCAAGAAATAAAGGCTCAAACAAAAGGGGGTTTTGAAATACTTATGCCCACACAAATAAATCTAGGCTTATGATAAGGGGACAACCTGGCATGTCATAATGTGTAGCTTATATCTCAGTTCTATTCTGAGCAATAACTGATAAAAGTAATCTGATAAAAGCATCTGTTCTTTCTCTCCTATCTGTGCAAGGCCATAGCTATAAAAACAAAGGCTTCTTCAAAGCAGGCCAGGGCACTAGGAATCTAGGAAACAAAAGGGTTTATATTGTTTGTTAAGATATAGGTTTTTTTTATTATTATTATTATTCTGACAAAGATTTTCCCCATAGGTGGAAATGCATTCAGTGTTTGTATATACTTAATGAAAGAGAGGAGGCCTTAGGTATATAGAAAGAATGTAGCACCCACTGCTATGGTAAAATTTTAAGTAAAAGGGACCTATTAAGCAGCAAGGTGAATTAGATTACTTTCTTGATTGGCACGCATCCCATTGGCCCCAGGGTCTTTTAAGTTAACATCCAATTTTTGAAGCCTAAAGAAATAGTTTTTCCAAGTGTAATTTTTCGCTTTAAAGAACTCTGCATTTGTCAGATGGGTTAACCATAAATTTGAAAGCAATGATACAGGAAACTATAAAATATACCTCACCCAAAATATTCCTATTTAGCTTCCTTTTAGACTTAGCTCAGCCACTAATTTCTGCAGAAAATTTTTCCGGATTGTTTTAGTTGTTGATAAGTTAGTTCATCATCACTGTTGTCATTGTGGTCATGGTCATTATTATCACCACCACCACCATCATCATAACATATATATGGTGCTTTAAAGGGTTGTAATGTAAATATATTATCTCATTTTATCTTCAGAATGATCTCGAGATTGGTGCTATTATTATTTCCATTTTATATATGAGGAAACCGAGGCTAAGGGATTTTAAGTGACTTTTCTAGTACATATCTAACTCAGAATTTGAACTCAGGCCTTTCTACCTCCAAAATCAGCTCTCTGTCATGCTCCAATAGAATGTCTAAGCAACTTGAAAGAAGGAATTGGTTTTTGTGTCTGTTTTTGTATCTCTAACACCTAGCACAGTACCTAGCACATAGTAGGTGAGTAACAAACCTTTCTCTTTTTTTCAGCATTCTTAAGCATATTTTATTTTTTTCCAATTACATGTAAAGATAGTTTTCAACATTAATTTTTGTAGTATTTTGAGTTCTAAATTTTTCTCTCTCCCCCTTCCCAGGACAGCAATTTTGATATATGCTATACATGGATAATCATATTAAACATATTTCTATAGTAGTCATGTTATGAGAGAAAAATCAGAGCAAAAGGGAAAAACCCATGAGAAAGAAAAACAAACAAAAGTAAAAATAGTATACAGTAAACCGCATTTAGTCTCTATGGTTCTTTCTTTGGATGTAAGTGACATTTTCTACCACAAGTCTACTAGAATTGTCTGTGGCAAGCCTTTATTGAATTAAATTGAGATGATTCTTAGGAGACTTCATTTTGGTGAAAATAGGGCCAAAATCCTCCCTCTAGATAATACCTTCCATGTCATCTATACTTATCTCTATACTCATGTGTATGGATCAGAAAATAAGATGACAATTGTATGTGGTTCTGTGAGATGTAGATGCTTGAAGAAAACATAACTTCATCCTCTCCATGTATGAGACCAGTGCCATTAATTTGAGAGATTCACATGCTTTAAAAGACTTTTTAATGGAATGCCAAGCAGAGGACAACCAGGATGGTGAAGCAGCTCAAGTTTGTGACATGAGGACCACTGGCAGGAGCTAGGGATGCTTGGCCTGGACTCTTGGACTTGATTGGTTTATGAAAGTTGTCTTCAAGTATTCAAAGAATATCACATTGGAGGATCAACTTTGTTTTATTTGTTCCCAAAGGATCCCATAAGCAAAGAATTTTAGAATTGGAAGAGTCTTATAGTCCAAATGATACAAAACAGAATCCCCAGTATAACATACTTGACAGGTGATCATTGAGCTTTGGCTTAAAGACTCCCAAGAAGAATAAGTGAACCCCCTAGCCTTTTTCACTTTTACTCAGGTCTAATTATTAGGAAGTTTTCCTGACATCCTGTCTAACTTTACCCCCTCACAGCATCTTCCCATTGCTCCTGAGTTTGCTCTATAGGCCAAATATTCCTCTTCCTCATGGCATCCCTTCAGATACTTAAACCCAGCTTCACAATCCCCACCTGTCAAACAGACTGGACTCTTTACCAGTCAGTTAGTTAACAGGTATGACAAAGTGATTACTATGTGCCAAGTACTGGGATACAAAGATAGGGGAAAAAAATAATACCTGGACTCAAGGAACTTACCATCTAATGGAAGAAACAACAAAGATATTTATGTGTAAACACGATATATACTATGAAAATTGTACATAATCTCAGAAGGAAGGTACCAGCATCTAGGGAAAATAGAAAAGGATTCTTTTTTTTGACTCATCAAAAATTGGATGAATTTTTTTTCCTTTTTTATTATCAAAACTTTTTAATTTTTAAAAGATATGCATAGATAATTTTTCAGCATTAACCTTTGCAAAACTCTGTGTTCCAATCCCTCCCTTCTTCCTACCCTTTCCCCTAGATAGCAAGTAATCCAATATTTGTTAAACATGGTAAAAATATATGTTAAGTCCAATATATGCATACATATTTATACAATTATCTTGTTGCACAAGAAAAATCAAATCAAAAAGGAAAAAAATGGGAAAGAAAATAAAATGCAAACAAACAACAACAAAAAGAGTGAGAATGCTATGTTGTGTTCCACACTCAGTTCCCACAGTCCTCTCTCTGGGTGTAAATGGCTCTCTTCATCAGAAGTAGAAGAGGATTTTTATAAAAAGTAGGAGTTGATCTGAGACTTGAAAGAATCCAGGAAAACCCATTTAATATACTCCATTCTTTCAACTGATCCATGTAAGTCATGAACTCAACAATTCTTGTTGCCCTTTTCTGGAGCCTTTCCAGCTTCAGGATCCTTAAAGCAATATGCCCATAAATGAACACAATACTCTAGATTAGGTCTAACTGGAGTGGAACTATAATCTCCCTATTCCTGGAAGCTATGGCTCTTTTAATACAGCCTAAGATTGCATCTGCTTTTTTGTCTGCCACATCACATTGTTGGTTTATTGAACTTACAATCCACTAAAAATCAAATCCTTTTCTGAACAACAGTTATCTATTTATGGCAATTCAATCTTATATTTAGATAGTTGACTTTTCATATCCAAGTGCAAGACTATACCTATTGAATTTATCTTATTAGATTCATCCCAATCTTCTACACTGTCAAGATCTTTTTCAATCCTAACTCTGTCATCTAGTGTATTAGCTGTCAACCATCTTTGTATCATCTGTAAATTTGATGAGCATGTATGCTTTTATTCAAGGAATTTATACAAATAATAAACAGTGCAGAGCTGGGTACAGATCCCTAGGATATTCCATTGGAAATCTTTTGCAAGTTGACAATGAACAAGTCCAGCTATCCAACCAGTTCAAAATCTATCTGATTTTATTACAGTGTAATTTATATCTCTCCATCTTCTCAACTACTAAAGATACTTTATTGAAAGCTTTCCTAAAAATCTAGATAAACTCTATCCAAAGCATTCCTTTCATCTACTAGTTTAATAATCCTGACAAAACAGGAAATGAGGTTGGTCTGGCATAAACTATTCTGGATGAAGTCCAGATGATTCTTTTTAGTCAACACTTTTCTTCCTAGATTAGAAGGAATAAATGGAAGCTCAAACAGGCAAATTATGGCTCCCTAATCACTGGTATATTACTACATCTTTCCCCAAAAAAAGAATATGTTGCATTGGGGAGTAAAGGTCCTTCTCATTGGAGGTCTTCAGGCAAAAAGTAAGATATCCACTTCTCTGATATGTTTCAGAGAGAATTCTTTCTTAATTATCAGTGAGAGTAGGTGGCTCCCACAGTCCCTTCCAATCCTGAAGGAAAATAAATAAATAAAATGCTGAAGGGGGCTCAAACAGAGCAATTCTTGTTAAACTTAATACATATTTATTTAGAAAAATCTGGGTAAGAAAAATGGGTAAGAGAAACTTGGTTTCTTATGTGATCTTTCTTTTTTTCTGGATGAAGATGGCATTTTCCATATAAGTTAAAAGAAATAATCTTGTATCACTGAATTATAAAACTAAGTCAATCATTTCTGATATGATCTTCTTTCCCTATCCTTCTTTGTATCTTTTGTTTGTTGAAAATTTTTAAGTTCACAATAAAAATTAGTTCAATAAAAGATTCAGATGAGCCTAAAAAAAGGTCTTAGAGGTGGTTTAATATAATGCTCTCATTTTCTTGAGGAGGAAACTGAGACCTAAAGAAAAAGTAGAATGACTTGTCCAAGATTCCACCCTAATTAATGACAGGCCTGGGAATAATGACAGCTAGCATTTCCATGGCACTTAGGTTATTTCCTTGAATCTCCACAACAACCTTGGCAGGTAGGTGCTATCACTTCCCCATTTTACAGATGAGGAAGCAGAGGTTAAGTGATTTATGCAACTAGTTCTGACAAAACTGGAAACAGAACGGTTTTCTGTCATCCCACCAATAATACTTCCATTATTCTTTATTCCATTACATCCATTTCTCAAACTTGCCTCTGGTCATGAGAAGCATCACTTCCTTATAAGGGTAAGATGATAGGAGACTAGGGAGAAATAGGGCAAAGGGTTTGATTAAGTGGGTATAGAGACTGGCGTTCTAAATTTATATTATCCATTCAGTTCCATGGCCCTTTAAGCATGATTCCTTGATTGCCTACTGCCCATTAGAAACTGCTTTTCTACCTGCTGGTATGAAGGCCCTTTGCACAATCTAAAGGGTCTTTTCAGGCACTGGATGAGGGTTCAGATCCCCTCTGCAAAAGCAACCTGAGGATGAGCAGCCTGGGGAGGGGGGCAATACTGACTGGCTGGGCCCAGAAGCTCTTGTCTCTTCCCCAGCTCCCCTGGCTGAGCCCCGGGGAATATGTGCTTGGGAGAAGAAAGTGGGTGGCAGCAGCTTGTAATACCAGCAGGAAGGCTGAGTGGGGGGGGGGGGGCCAGGAGTACCCATCTCTCAGTGACAGCCCGGCTTCCTGTGACAGAGCGGGGGTGTAGTTGGCAAGGAATCCGCCGGCAGCCACTAGGCAAGAGCAAACCAAGGGAAGAGGGAGAGAAGGAGAGAGAGAAGGAGATGACAGGAGCTTGGATCAGAGTTCTGGGAAGGGAAAGATGACACTGTGTTTGTGTTAAGAAAGCACAATGTTATGAAAGGAAGGACAGGGGAACCTGGAAGAAATTATAGCAGGTATAATTCAACTGCTTCCCTCAGTCACCAGAGCCCGCAGCCCTTCTGGGCATTAAGCTTCTGCAGGGAGCTCCCTGAAGGGGTTGTCGTCTGGGGGAGTCTCAGCAGACAGCTTGTGATCCATCTGGGAGCCAGGGGAGGGAAGGGCTGAAAAGGGAAATCCACAAGTAGTCGGGGGAAAAAATGGCTGGATGCAAGGACCAAAGAGCCCCGCTCCCTTCCTTTGGAGAAATAACCTCTGGCGGGAGGACTTCACAGAAAGGCAGGGAGAAATCTCAGAGATCGCCCAGTCTAACTTGTATTTATCAGGAACACATGCAGGCCTTTACTACTTCCTCTCACATGTATTTATCAATTTCCAGTCATTTCTAAGGTGTTTTCAATTTTAAGACTAATTCTAGACTCTGGAAATTTTACTGGAGCTAATAAGTCACTTATTACCTCCTAATCTCCTTCTAAATGCCAGGCCCCATGGCTTCTTCCTGAAATGTTATAATGAGAAGAGTTATGAACATTCAAAAAGACCTGAGCTTGAATCTCACGTCTAACACTTCCTGTGGGCAAGGAATTTAATTTCTCTTATGCTCAGTTTCTTCATTCATAAAATAAAAATAAAAACCTTTTCCACCCTTAACCAAACTTTGAGCCCAGCCCAAACCTTCCCTCCTTCATAACTAACCCAATCCCAGAAGAAAGCATCACTTTTAATGAAGAAGATGATAAAGTCATGAAGGTAAAAAGCATCCTATTGTCTATTTTGCTCACGGCGGGTCAGAGTTTGCCAACTGTTGGACTAGAGTATAGGGTATATTAAGGGGAATTATATTGGTACTGGTTGGACTAATCCTTCCTTGCTCATTTACAGCCTTGGACAGTTGGTCATTTTTTTCATGGATATTAACAGAGTCAGATGAAGGTCTCTAGTGGATCAGGATGGATCTTCCACAGAATCTCTATGAGAAGCACTGACAGGAGCGACTCTACATGAGAGCTCATAGAAGGGTTCCCGGTGCTCATAGGACCATAGACTCCCTAACTAGGTCTAAATAAAGACTAGAGTATGCCATAGAATTCTTCCTATGCCAAGGGCCACATGGCCTGGCACAGAGTTTAGATTTAGTAGGTGATTTTTTATTGACTTTTGCATTTTCCCTGTCAAAAATTGATAAGCCTATAATTTATTCAATTCAACAAATTAAATTTCTAAGGCCTACAAGGCAGCTGCTAGGCCCAGAAGGAGGGGAGAAACCAAAAATAAAAACAAGACGAAGAGGAATGAGCCTCTGATTTTCAACAATTTTATCAATCACTTGGGTGAAGACATTGGAGACATACTTATCCCATTTGTGGATGATGCATTAGGAGGAGGAAGAACTAACTCACTGGATGGCAGAAACAGGATTCCAAAATATCTTGATATTCTAGAAGGAGAAGCCATGCTCATTTCCAACTCAAACAAGCCTGGACAACCTCTCCAATTTGAGTTCTTCCTTACCCTTGTTATTTAGCACCCTACTTTGTGTCATCTTCTCCCTACTATGTGCTATCTCATACTATAAGCTCCTTGGGAGAAAGGACTTTCTTTTTTTGCTTATACTTATATTCTCACTACTTAGCTTAGTGCCTGATATGTATAAGGCATTTGATAAATGCTTTATTCACCTATTATAAAGAAAGTAGATGAACATGAGCATGGTGAGTTTGGAGAATATATCTTTTCCTCAGAGATCAAGGAAATTGAGCTACAAAGTTTGTCCTTTACTTTCCTCCTGATTGACAACAAGACATTATAAGAATGATTGTACTTTAAAATACGTCAACTACCACCTAAGAGATTTCCTGTTTACAAAGGGACCTCTGGGAAGATGAACCATGGAGAAAATCATTTTCCCATAGAAACAAACCTGACTTTTAGCAATTTTGATGACCCCAAGATTTGCACTCTTTTCTTATTTCTTTTCTGCCTTGGGATGCTATTGATTGACTATATGCTCTAAGTAAGCATAAAAAACTTTAAAAACTCGATTTGTACCCTAAGAAATTTAAATTATTACCAGCAAGCAGTCTTCCTTAGTGCACCAATAAATTGCTTTTCCTTTCATTTTGGCTGTTCAATTCATTTGACTTCTGGATATATGGACCTATGTGAGGGGTTGGATTTTCCCAAAGAATTCAGCCTGAGAAATTTCTACAACAGTGTCTGTCTGTCTATCTGTCTATATATCTAATTAACTAATTACCTACCCACCCACCTACCTATCTACTTATCTTCTACCAAAATATATACAAAAAAAGACTCCACCCTCAAGGAGCTTACAAAGTACCCAACACCAGAGTACTTACTATACATATTATGTCAGAAGTCTTTAGAAAACTACCTATGTTCTGCATTATAGGCTAGAAAATTGCCATGATGCTAATGGAGTAAGAAGAATTTCCAAGAATGCTTTCTTCCTCTCTCTCTCTCTCTCTCTCTCTCTCTCTCTCTTTCTCCCCCCCCTCTCTCTCTCTCTCTCTTTCTCTCTCTCTCTCTGTCTCCCTCTCTCCTCTCTGTCTCCCTCCCTCCTTCTTTCCTCCCTCCTTCCCCACTCTCTCTCCCTCTTTATTTCTCTCTCTGTGTTTCCCTCTCTCTTTCTCTTTTTCTATCTCTTTCTCTATCTCTCTCTCTCTCTCAATCCCTGTCTCTGTCTCTGCTTTTCTGTCTCTCCATCTCTATTTGTCTCATTCTACATGTGTCTCTCGGTATGTGTGTTTCCCTCTCTCCCTCCTTCCTTCCCTCCCTCCCTCCCTCTCTCCCTATGTCTCTGTCTCTCTCTTTGTCTCTATCTTTCTGTATGTCTCTCTGTCTTTGTTTCCCTCTCTCCATCTCTGTCTCCTTCCTTTCCTCCCTCCTTCCCTCTCTTTCTGTGAGTTTATCTATCTCTCTTTGTCTTTCTGTCTCTCTCTGTCTCTGTATGTGTTTGTCTGTCTGTCTGTCTCCTTCCCTTCCTCTCTCTCCCTCTTCCTCTCTGTTTCTCTCTGTGAATCTGTCTCTGTCTCTGTCTCAATCTCCCTCTCTCTCTGTCTCTGTCTCATTGTCACTATCTCTCTCTGTGTTTCTGTCTCGGTTTCTCTCTCTCCCTCTCTCTGTTTGTCTCCCTTCCTCTCAAGTATATCTCTCTCTGCCTTTCTGTCTCTGTATTTCTCTTTCTCTGTGTGTGTCTCTCTCTCCCATTTTCTATTTCATTCTGTGTCTATCTCTCTGTCTCTTTCTTTCCCTCATTCCCTCCTTGCTTCCTTCCCTCTCTCCCTTCTTCTCTTTTTCTCTATTATCACTCTTCCTGAATACCACTGAAAAAATATCTTTTACCTCTAAGAAAGGCTACTGGCCAAATTCTTGATGATTTTCTGGGAGAAAACCACTATTCCCTGAAATGAACCATGTGGTCAGTAAAAAAAAAAAAAAAAAAAATGAAGGGGAAAATCTTTGCTTATTGCTTTATTTCCTGTGCTATTTGATTAAATGTCTTTTGAAAAATATGAATTATGGCTGGTCATTAACAATAAACATTCAATAGAGGCTAGTGAGCTATGTTTTTGAGTGAGTGCTCACCCAATGAGAAACTTGAATGAGTCATTTTTTTGGGAGAGTCCCCCAAGTGCTTCACATCTTCCAAGGAATCATGTGTTATTAATATATGCAGGAAAACCTTTATAACACTTTATTCTAACAAATCAAAGGCTTTTTTCACAATTAATAAAGAATAAACTCAACAGTGTCTTGAACTCTACATACCTCTCAGCCTATTGTGTGACTAAAAAGACAGTTTTCTGTCAAACCATATCTTTGAAAGCCTGACTATTCCTATGTGTGTAGATTATTCTTGTGAAGTTTCTACAGAAACGGTAGTCATATGAATCTGTAGTTAATATTTTTTTCTCAGACTCATTTTTAGCAATAACAATATTGGTTGTTTTTGCAGGCCTTTTTAAATTTTATTTTAGTAATCTTTATTGTATTATTTTATTTCTTGTTTTAGTAACCAATCCTTCAATAGTCCCCAGATTTATTTGCCTCTAAAACAAACTTCTTTCGTATATACTCGGCTTTATCCAGCTATTCTTTTCATCTTTGTTTCCTAACATTTTTATTTCCTTTTTTAAAAAAATGTGACCTGATTTTGGCTTGGCTTTGCTTTATTTATGTCTAGATCAATTAAAATGGGAAGACCAATTTCTGGGAAAAGATACTCGGCATTTTTTTTTTTACATGTCTGTAGGATTAGCCTCTTTATCTGTATATATAGAAAAGACTACTTTTTCCCCCCTAAGGCAATTGAGGTTAAGTGACTTGCCCAGGGTCACACAGCTGGGGAATGTTAAATTTCTGAGACCAGATTTGAACTCAGGTCCTTCTGACTTCAGGGCTGGTGCTCTATCCACTGTACTATATAGCTGCCCCCAAAAAGACCACTTTTAAAAAACTTCCAGACTCTCTCTTTCTTGAGTTGTCCAGAGAGGATGAAGATTGAAGTTCATCAACTGCATGGATGCCATGAACTAATCTGGTCAAGAAGAAAGACTCATCTTCCCCCTCCTCTCCTTTTGTCCTGTAGCCCCCAGAAAAGGGCTTGAGTTTGGGTGTTACTTCATTCTATTTCACTTGTCTTTTTCAATTGTCAGCACAGATTATGGAATCCTCATTGGAAATGGGAAATCCACATTGAACCCTAGGGCTGGAGCCAAAGTGACCATAAAGACAGGATGCCCTGCTGGCTATGCAATAGTCAACCCAGCAAGGAAGCCCTGAGAAGTCGAGGTGCTTGGGAATCCTGTCCAAGGGGTGAGGGAGAACTCTGGACTAGGAGTTTATGATTATGCTATGTAGGAATTGAGCTACATCATGAACCTAATTCTCTCCCTCTCCTCGGAATATGAAGTGATGGAGGAGGATTACTATGTCCTTCGTGTTGAGGGGATTGTTTGTATTTTTATTCTTGCTACTCATTTAAAGTAAATATGCCTCCATGAAAGTTAACCTGACTTAAGTGGTTGAATGAGACTGAGGTACAGAGGGTGACTGATATTTGAAGAAACACTATTAATAGCATCTGGAGTTAATGGCAGAAAATGTAGATACTCCTAAATCCCTATCAAGGAGAATCCTGGGGAAGGAGTAATATGCAATAAACCTGACCTTCAGGCAATGTGGCTCAAAGTAATCCTTACAAAGAAATACTTTTTCTACATAACATATTACATAGCATGTCTTAGCAATCAATGATTTAAAAATACAAATGGACTTCAGTTTAAATCCTGTAAACAACACTTTTTTTTAATAAATATATACTCATTAAGTTCTAAGTACAGTAATAGCAACAGCAATCCTATCTCATTAAGGCTGTGCATTAAATTATATTTTTTTTCTAGCAGCAAGATTATGCAATGTATTTTCAACATTCCTCTTTAGTAATATGGTTTAGTTCCTAAGTTTTAATTCAGAATATTATCACTCTGCCCAGCAATAAATTAGATTTAAATAAATATGATTTATCATAGCATAACTATTCTTTGTTATTGTTTTTCTTTTTTTTTAATTTAATCTGTCTCTCCTACTTCCTCTCTCCTCATGCAAGTTTGAAAAAATAAAAATAAAGTCCTCAGTATATAACTACATAATCCAGAGGAGAAAATGGTTGCTTCCTTGGCTGTATCCAGAAATGTATGTGCTTTTTCTGCATTTTTACTTTATTGATAAATTGGCTCTTATAGGAGGTGAGTTGCATATTTCATTTTCATGGTTTTAGATTTGTAATTTATCACTGTGTTGATCAAAGCCTTAAAATCTTTCAATCTTTTCAATCAAAGATTCCATTTTTATTTCCTCATACAATTTATCAAGAATAATGATATTAAAATATATGGTCGCTCCACTCTCATTCATGGAGAAAACAGTTTGGAATTAGAGAAATGGAAAAGATATATTGATATTTCTGTTTGTTGAATGTCTACTTTTATACTTAAATGCCTGCAAGATGATCTGACTTCTTTGAATCTTTTTTGCTAAGTTTCTATATATGTGTCATCTCCTTCACTGCTTCTCAGCATATTATGAGTGAATAGTATTGATAAATCTCCACTATTTTTCTCTGTTAGATTTTATAAATGATTTGATGTTTTCACTTTGCCATATGCCTTAACTGCCATAACTCCCTGGCAAAAAGATTAAGTGTTTTCCTGTCTGAAGTAGTTTCTAAACCCTCTCTCACCACCACCACCACCACCCACAGTTACTACTGATTGACTAACATCAGTTGGCCTTTTTTTTCCCTGAGACAATTGGCTTGCCCAGGGTCACACAGCTAGGAAGCATCTGAGATCAGATTTGAACTCGGGTCCCCCTGACTTCAGGATTGGTGCTCTACCCACTGTGCCACCTAGCTGCCCTGGCTTTTTTTTAAGGTGATTATTTCTATGTCTTTCATCCATTTTTCGGTAATTCCAGCTCACTTAAGTAGGTCAGGTTAGAGAAACCTCAATTATACAATGTATCTTTTCATTTTTATTTTTTTCTCTTTATTTGGTATTTATTGTAATTTCTACTTTAATAAATCAATGATCTGCTTTGTACAGAGACAACTGATTTAGAAATAATTCCCTCATTAGTAACAGTTTTTTTCCTATTAATTCTTAATATCAATTATAATGATATTGTTATCAATTTAATTGTCAGTGATGTAATTCATCATCATCAAGTCTAGCATCTCCCCATTATTTCTTTAAGAAAGCATGACACATAGCCAAAAGATCTCTATGTAATCTGTAAGACTTTTGTCTCTCATTTCTTACATCTGAGTCATATTTTACCTTTTTTTTTCATCTTTCCCTATTCCCATTTCTACAGTAAAGTGACTGAATATTAACATATTTATTTATTTAACCTAAGAGATCTTTTTGAGTAATTCACAAAAATTTTCTAGCTTCTCATTCTTTGCAATAAATGTTAGCACACAAGCTGCATTCATCTTTATGTTATTCTTTTTGCAAAAATTTATCATGAGCATTGAAGTATGAGATGACCAAATGTCCCATGAAATGATGTTTCTAGTTGCCTTTAGATTCATGATTAATTTTGCCAAGTCCTTTATTTTTTGCCCTATAAGAACCTGTAAACCATCTTTCTATTTATCCACAACCTCTTTTTGTCTCTAATGTTATATATTGTGGGAATGTCAAGACTGCTATAGCAGAGTTCTTCTGGTGGCACATCTACTTGGTCAGTAGCAAGAACCTTATATTTAGAGTGTCAAGATTTAAGATGATATTCATAGAATATCTACTATTCTGTGATTTTTTTTAAATCACCTTTTACTTCCTTTTCTGCCATTGTCCTATACCACTGCAGGAGCAGTAGTCATTTTGGTGTGTTTTTACTTTTTATTTTCATAAGTTGCCACAGCCAAAGAATTCATCACCCAACTGTTCAGCCTACTGATAGCAACACTATCTACAATCCTCAGAAAGTAGGTATCATCCATTATAAGTACCATAGGCAATCTATTCAACATGGTAGAATCTTCTAAATCTAGTGCTCTGATGACATAGTTTTAGGAAAATTCGATCACCTTCATAGGTATCTAGATAGGACTTAAGAATATCTTTCTTCATTGAAGGAGTCAGGGAATACCTTAGAATTTAAATTTACTCTCTTCTTCTAAGAAAGAGTTCTATGAAACTAAAGGAGAATGATAAGTTTACGAATGAAAAAAAAAAGCTTGATGAACTCTATGAAATTCAGGTTGATGTCAATCTGAGCATATTCATGTGGAGTTTTTAGACTTTCAATCAATTAGATTGGTGATTCAATTTACATAAATAGAGGTCTGTATTTGAACTAAAACAAAGCTTCAAAGGAACTGCAGTGAGTAGCAGGATCTTCTGAGAACCCCAAGGGATCAATTAGTCCCCCAAAAAATCATTTATCTAAGCAGTTACTTAATGGATACTTGACTAGTACATGCTTAAATTCTAATGAGAATTTAAAATGGAGTTCTCTGAACAAGGTTGTTTTCTTTTTAAAGAGACAGGATCTCTTGACAATTGGTAAATGAATGTATTATGGCTGGTGATAAATTGATGGCATTTAGCTAAAAATATTTTTAAAAGCAATCTTATGTAACTCTCCAATTCCATTCAGCAAGTATTTATTTAGCACCCACAAGACACTATGCTAGGGACTTGGGATGCAAACAAAATGCAAGCATTTCCTGCCTTGACAGAGTTTACATTTTATAAGAGGGAAGCTAGGTGTCATAGTGTATAGAACACAGTCTGGGAGTATAGAAAGATTCCTTTCCCTCAGTTCAAATCTGACTTCAGATACTCAACTAATTGAGCTGAGGAAGTCATTTAAGCTTGTTTGCCTCAGTTCCACAGTGGTAAAATGAACTTGGGAAGGGAAACTACTCCAGTTATATTTACCAAGAAAAATCCAAATGGGGTCATGAAGAATCAGACACATCTGAACAACCAAATGATAGGAGAATATCTGGTATGCATGTAAATATGAAATAAATTCAAGAATGAAAAATAATAAAACCAAATGAGATATAATTAATTTAATTTTAATTAAAATATAATAAACTCAAGCATTAACAAGTGAGGGAACCAATAAAGTGAGGGACCATGCATAACCTGAAATACGTTTTAAAGGCATCTACAGAGTCTAAGAGGCAGAAATTAGGATGGGGTGCATTCTCAAAATAGAATATTACATATGAGGACTAGTTAATAGTACAGCTTGACTGCAATAGTGCATAAATAATAATTAGCAATTGTATAACATATTTATTTAATATTTTGCCCCCAGTTGCATTCAAAATAATTTCTTTTTTGCATTTGTTTTCAAAACTTTTGAGCTCCAAGTTCTCTCCTTTATCCCTGCTCACAATTAAGAAATCACTTGCAAAGTTATACAAACAATGTAGAATTTTTATAAACTATCTCATTTTATCCTTATCCCCAGAAGGTTGGTGTTATTATTATACCCATTTTCTGAGGAGGAAACTGACAAAGGTTAAGCAACTTACTCAGGATTAAACAGCTAATAAGTGTCTGAGGCTAGTTTTTAACTCAAGTCTTCCTGATGCCAGGTGTAGTACTCTAACCCCTAAACTTCTTAACTGCCTAAAAAGTAAAGTAATAACATATAGGAACAAAAAGATAGATAACAGCCAGATTGAGTGGGGATTTAAATGCTAGGCTCAAGATTTTGCATTTTTCCCCTAGAAGAAATAGAATCATTGCAGATTCTTGAGTAACTAAATACCAAGAATGATTCATTTAACAGTTGAATTTATGGATTACCTGGAGCAAGGATATTGAGAATGAGCTTTTAACCATAGGGCAATAATCATATAGACCGAATGTCTTATAACTCCTTTTTGTGTCAGGGATTGCAAATACATGCTCAAGTATTCCTTGTAGTAAATATTAGGTTTCATTGTGATTTTTACTATGTTGCAGAAGCAAAAATGTTTTTTCTCTGGTGACATCTCTAAAATTAAAACAAAAGCCAAAAGAAAAATGTGATTCTAAATGTATTTTTTTTGTTTTACATATATCATTTCAGGATATATTGAATGCACAGAGTAGCATCAAAATGTAAAATGAAATTAAAAAGTAGAGAATACTTTAAGCCATGCTGCATAACCACAGGCATTTGACAAATATTGAGCCTAAAGGGGACACTTCAAAACAAAATAACCAAGCTTAGAAGATGGTATTGTGTTAATGGGTCTTTCTGAAGTGCTCTGTTAGGTTCAAAATTTATTATCAATAATTCAGGGAAAGGGAAAAAATGCTTCCTAAGGATAGTACATCAATTAGCCTGTTCTGTACAGAACATATAGGTAATGGAAGAAAAACAAAGTTTAAGCTAAAAATAAGTCTCTGCCCTCATAAAACTTAAGAGTAGAGTAAAAAAATCTAACCCGGTGATAAATTCAGAATAAAATATTAGAGAGCCACAAATAGAGTGTCATTTATTATACTAATTAATATTATTCAGTTTAATTATCTCTGATGTTATTCAGCATTTATCATGGCTAGAACTTCCTTCTCTCTTCTCAAGGAAAGTATTTATGTCAGTGTCACACAATATTCCTGTGTGCCATGTTTGGGATCAAACAGAAGTAATAGATTAGCAATTTCAAGAAGTCAAGATTAAGAAAAACTAAGCGACATCATGGGATGTAAAAGAAGAATAATTGTTACCAGTTAAGGGAAATAAGGAAAGGCTTCATGGGAAAGCCAGAAAGGCTCAGGTGGATTTCAGTGAAGGAAAATGGAGGGGACAACCTAAGCAAAAGCATGAAGATGGGGAAAGGGAGAACAAGGTAATTCTTTATGCCAATTTCTATAAGAATAGGATTTACAGCATACGTAGTGGTCACCCTAGCCACTTCTCAGCAGAAGGGATAATAATAGCACCTACCTCCTAAGGTACAATCCCAAGGTTGTACTGAGAATCAAATAAGATAATGATTGTAAAACACAGTATCTTGCATAGAGTAAGTGCTATATATAAATGTTAGATTTTATATATACATATATAAGTATATGTATCACACACACACATACCCTGGCTTGCATTTATCCCTGGATATAAATATATGATTCCAGTGAATAGAAAATATTCTGTGGAGTAAATATCACCTAAATCAGATTAAAATGGAGTTGGGTTCTCTCCATCTAGAATTTTTTATCTAAAATCCTTATTTAGTTATACCTCTTTCCCCCAAAAAGGGGCAGTTTCCCTAGCTTTCCTAACCTTTGTGGTGCAGACCACCAACACCAATCATCAAAACACTGGGATTCAAGACATTTCCAGGATGAAGAAAATCTTTCAGAGCAACTATTTGCCCCAGTTAAGGCCATCTGGGAGACAGCTAACTTTTTATGTTCCTGTATCTTTAAATAAATCCTGTTAAAGGAAAGCCATTTTGAGTAAACCTTACAATTTGTTTGGCCACAGGAATCTCTTGAATCTACTAGTTCATACTAAGACTGTCTTTGAAGTTCATTTTACTTAGATATATGGCATAGATCAAAAGCAAGGGATAAGAGATTGGCAGCTACTCAGATACCACAATGGCACCCATGGAATGTTTTAAAAAGATAAAAATAAACCTAAAGGAAAATATTCAAGAGAAAATGAAATATAGGCAAGAACCATTGCAAGATAAATGGAGTTTGATTTGGAGAAAGTAAGTACTCATATTGATGTAATCTGGGATCTATCAAAGTATGCATTTCAATTAAAATGTTGGGAGCCATTAGTATATTCAAACACTGCAGATTGAATCTATACCCTAGCAGTCTCTGTAGTCATTTTGCAAGAGAAATGAGTCATTCTGGGTTCAGTTCTCCTGGTCTGTAATAATATAATACAGTTTTTCTCCACTGGATGTATCACTTTCAATAGCATCAAAAAATCTTCATGCAGATGGTAGACAATCTCATTTCCTCCCCCTTTTCCTAAATGAGTATCCATCATTTGATTAGAAAGTCCAATTAACTCTCCCATAAGCAACAGGTGGTTGTGATGAATATTCTTGATGGAATACCTTCCTTTTTGCAAAGGTGCAAGTTGTCCAGTCTCTCATTTACTTTGAATGTATTAACTTCCCACTGAACAACTTCTGACTCTGTGGAATATCAAGATTTCTCAATAGAACTGACCACTTGTTGAAAGTCCTGACACCATATTCTAATATCATAACATCTGCTGCAGTTGTAGCTAGTTTGTGGGCTTTCTCCTTTAATTAAGAGATTATACTAAGCATGAATAATTGTATCACCTCCTTCATATGAGGTAGTAAAACACAAGTCAATAGACAAATATGGGTTGCCAGCCCAGGTGTAGCCACACAAATCGACAATGATCCCAAGGATCAGACAATACTGATTATTAGCTTTGTTATAGTCATTGAAAGATCTATTCGTGAAGAAAGAACTAGGATTGTTGGATAAGTCACTATACTATGATGTTATGGGGAAACCTGAAGACACAGTTACACCTGTATTTAAGTGACAATACCAGAAATTGCCCAGATGAAATGTACTGCAAATGCAATTGCATAAGTTTATTGTTGTACTTTTAAATTGTTATCCTTTGTTTTGGAAGAGGACCCAAACAACATGACTATATTAGAGTTCAGTTACGGTGGGTCCAACTGTGGCTGACCAGACCAATACGAGTTCGGAATGTTTTGTCACAGGTCGGACACAAACAGTCCACATGAACATTTGGGGTAGCTTCTGGATATTTCAGTATGGATAGTTTCTTATTTTGCTGTTAGTTTCATTTGACTATATTTTATATTATGTTCACATTGTAGAAATATCTACTTGCTCATTGATTTGCACATCTGCTAATATTTACAGATAAGTAGTATTTTTGTATAGGCCTATGGATAATGTAATTATTGAAGCTTTATTGTATTAGTTATTGATCAGCTTTATTATGTCACTTATCCATGCTTATTGCTTTTGATCGATTGTATTCTATGAATATGCACATACTTTTGAAATGTGCTTATATTATATTGTATATGTAATAGCCATGTTGTCACTGTAATATCTTCCCAAGAGATGCTCTGCACACTAAAAAGTAGACATGAGAGGAGCTGGTCGTCTCCATTGTATCCTTATCCCCAGCTTCCTACACTAGAGACTAAAAGGAATTTTCCCTTGGGTGAGCTCTGGTACTATCTCTTCATTGAGCTGTTTCCTTGCTCCCAATGGAAAAGCTCTTTCCCTCTGTATTTTCTGATGTATATATTCTCTTTCAGTTTTGCTTTTGACTTAGATAAATGGGTTTCTTTGCATTAAAAAATGTTGGGGACCAGGAGAAGATGCAATGAAAACTTCTGAAGTTAGGGCTGATCCTGAACCCTAAATCCTACTAGGAATGACCCTGTCTTCTACCTATAGTGTCACATTCTCTCTTCCCTGCTGTCACTTCTAAGTCCAAATAGAAGTAATTCTCCAGCAATTTCAAGAAGTCAAGACTAAGAACAAAGTAAGTAGAGGGTCACGGGCTCCCTAAGAGGCAAACTATCAAGATGTTACTGGATAACTTTATCCCTCACCATCACCCCCCTTGGTTATTTGTCCTCAAGAGAAAATTGGTGTAGTTTTGCTAGATTATACAGGGATGTTCCTACTCCCTGACTCTGTACCACGTTTCTTTGACATTCCCCGCTGCAGTGTGCAATAAATCTCCCTTGTGTTTTATGTTACCCAGTTGGCTGCAGTGTTACAAACATAAAATGTATAAACATCCAAATTTGGTCCTCTCTCCAGACCCACCAGGCTTAAAAATAGCTTCAGGCTGGAACAGACCATACCACTCCACCCAGCAATGTCATAAACAAATAACAGAGTGGCAAGAAACTCACTGGGGAGGGATCCAAAGAAAGATTTTCAGTAGTTAGGGAATTGCTAAAAAGTCCTCTGTCCTTGAAAGAATCTGAAGTTTTGAATGAGCTCTGACACTAGTTCAGAGTCAAGTTATCCCTGTCCAATATTGGTTTCATTTGGCTCTCTATCCTGTCTTGACCCTGTGGTCATATATTACTCCATTCCTGTTCCTCTAACCTTCTACTCTTCCTGCTCTGCTCACCTCCAACCCTCATTAGCTTGTTCTGCTTCTACAATCTAATTGTCTCAAGCTGCTAGGAAAATAAATTACAAAACCATGCTGACTGGGTTCACAGCGGATTTAGGCTCTCTTAATCTCGATCGACTCCTCCCAGCAATAGTCTTATTCATTTTTAATTGACTCTCCCATGATAGCTGTTCTAAACTTCCTCTTCTTTCCTCAACTTTACCACTCCCTTCACATTCTTTTTATTGAGACTATTGATGCAATTAACTCAATTAAACACACATATGTTATTTGTTGAAACCGAGATAAGCAGAGAGTTCAAGAGCACCTCCCTAGCTCTTGGTGAGATCACATTATATATCTCAAAGAAGAAATATAAGAAGCAATTACTGATCTACCACAAGTGATCTATGAAAGACTGAAGAAAAATACTTCAGGTCTGGAGAAAGGCAAATATTGTCATGATTTTCAAAATAGGGGAAAAAATTGTTATCTTTAAACCATAGGCTAAGGAACTTAATTTGGATTCCTGAAAAAAAAAATTTCTAGATCATATTATTAAAGGGATGGCAAGTGAACATCTAGAAAAGTTAGCAGTTTTATCACTAGTGTAGCTTTATCAAGAGAGTTTATGCAACTAGGTGATACAGAGAAAAGAGCACCAGCCCTGAAGTCAGGAGGAACTGAATTCAAATCTGATCTCAGACACTTAACACTTCCTAGCTGTGTGACCCTGGGCAAGTCACTTAACCCCAATTGCCTCAAGGGAAAAAAAGAGAGTTTATGTCAACTTAATGTCATTTTCTTTTGGCTAAGGGGGTGAGGATGGTATAGGAAGAAAGGGGAGAGATTCTAGACTAAAATTTCAGGGAAATGTTATTGATATGATATATCTTGATTTTATCAAAGCAATTGACAATCCTTAATTCCAGTCTTACAGATAAGATGTAGATATATGGGCCAAGTAAGAGTGTGATTAGATAAATTCTGAATTGGTTGAAAGTCCATATCTAAAGAGTCACATTGGTAGTTTTATATCTATTTCATAAAAATTTCTCTATAAGAGTACCCAAGAGTCATGTGCTCAATCATGTATTTTTTTTTTTAATCATTGACTTGGATAAAAACTTATTTTGTATGCTTTTCAAATTTAGAGTTAAAAGGAAAGTAGATGGGATAGCTCAATCACTGGATCAAAATTAAAAAAAAAATCTTGGATGACTAGCTAGAATATTTTTGAATAGAATAAGATGAAATTGAAAAGGGGGAAATGTAATTTTAAATTCAAGTTTAAAAATAAATTTCATTAAGTCAAGATGGAAAGGGAAGGACATGTTTTGATAGTTTTTTTTTTCTTCCTAAAAATTGTAGGAAAGAATTTTCTACAGTGGTTAAAATAATAACACAGTGGCCAAAAAAAGAAAATGAGGTTTGTATTGAGAGGTATAATGTCTAGGCCTAGATATTGTATTTAATCAACTAATCCTCATATACTATTATTTTAAGCCTCTTCACTTCCTCATAACTCTACAGCTTATCAATGTTCTTTCAAGAATATGGCCCTGAGAAATTCATAAGTACTTACCAGAAGGAGAAGGAAAGATTAGAAAAAACTTTATGGAGGAAATGTCACTGAGCAATTCTGAAGAAAGAGAAGGATTCTGAGAGATAGAGATGAAGAATGAATGGTTTGCAGACTGGGGTACAATTTGTGAAAATGCCTGAAAACAGAAGATGGAATGTTCTTAACTTAAGGCATGACTAAACAAATTATAGTATATGAAAATAAAAGGATTAGTGCTATAATGTCATAAGAAATTATGAAATGGATGATTTCAGAGAAATATGAGAAGGCTTAAATGAGTTGTTGGGAGAGTGAACAGCGCAGAATCAGAGCCTATATCATAACAACTTTGTAAAAACAACTTTGAAAGATTTTCAACTTTGATCATTACACTAACTACAATTCCAGAAAACCAATAGTGAAGCTTTCTACTCATCTCCTAATGAAGAGCTAATGGACTCAAGGTACAAAATAAGATGTATCTTTTCAGACATGGTCAATGAAGGAAGCTATTTTGCTTGAAGATATATATTTCCTACAAGGGTTTTGTTGTTCCTTCTTTTTTTCCATATAGGAGATAAAATACATTTTTACTTAGTGAAAAGAATTATATTTAATTTAAACAAATCAGTATTACCATTGCTACTGGAAAGAGAATGTCAAATCTATTCCCCTTTTGACTCCACTTACCATCCCTATGACTTTGCAAACCAAAACATCCCTTAGGGGCTACTGGTTCCCTATATGTGTTATTTTCTTCTATTAGAATATAAGATCTTTGAAGTTAATGATAGAAACAAGCTGACTCAAAGTCAGGTAACATAGAAATTTCATTGAGAGAGAGACCGTCCAGAGGAAATGGATAGTTCTGGCCAGAAGCGGGTTCTACCTCTCTGATGGGAAGAGGGAGCACTAGGTACAGAAGCAGACACGCTTTATGCTATTAGTTCATTGCAATTCCATCCTGCAAAGAATGGATTGGTCAGTTCTCCTTTGGGTTACATCATTTCTTACATGCTACTTCTAAACATGTTCCTCCTCCCTTCTCATACATCCCATGTTCTGTTAATGAGGTTCTAATTCTATGCAGGATGTGTCAGTTTATATGCATGAGGCTTATTAAGCAATTGCAATAAAGAAAAGCTTTTTCCTATTCCTTGAACCTGGTCAGTTTAAATCAGTTTCTAGCCTAGACATCTTTATTAAAAGTTTGAAGCCAAGTAAATCTCTTCACCTGAAAGCTCATTGCTCAGAGACACTTATCTTATTGAGGCTCACAACATTCTGTGGAAACTTAGCTTTTCAGTATTTCTTTTTGTCTGCTCATGGTTTCTAAGGAATTAAATTTTAACTGTTCTGTGGAAACTTAACCTTAATTTGTCTCTCACATCAAGGATTCTCTCACTTAAGTGTTTATGTTCTTGGCACTTAACACGTGCTTCTGTATACTGTTCATTTCATTATTGGTTGCTTTATTTATTTATATTATTTATTATAATTATTACCCTGTCTTCTCTTTCTTCTTTACTTCCTGTGTTAAGTTCCCGGCTAAGAAGGGATGCTCAACATGTCTAAAGCCTAATTTATCAACATTTTCCCAAAGTCTTCCCCTTTCACTAAATTCCTTATTTCTGTTAATAATACCAACATCTTCCCAGACACAACCCCTCCCCCCCACACACACACAAGATTATATATCTAAAGATGGAAGATGACATATGGACAATCTAGTCTAAATGGAGTAACCCCTATATTTTACAGGTTCAGAGGGGTTCACTGTCTTTCCAAAATTCACATAGGTAATAAGTGACAAAAGCTGAACAGAGCCTAAGTCATTTGATTTCAAAATCAGTATTAAGTTGTTTTTTTTTCTCTTTTTTCCTATGCTGCTTCCAACTGAATTCAACATATTTGGAGATGTTCAAGCAGCGGCTATATGTGCTAAAACAGAATTAGAGTGGTGAGTCCCAAACTCCCTTATTCCAGATATTTGTTCATGCCATGTTAAGATAAAAGTGCTGAATAAGTATTTTAACTATCTATGATTCTGTAATCCTATAGGGATTTCCCACAGGTATTGGAATTTAAATTGGCATTCATATTTAAATAAGGAATGACTGAAGAATGCCATAGAGCTCTTTCCTTTTACCACTTGCTATCTATGATGGGTCTCTAGGTCTTCACTACTTAAAGCCTGCCTCCTAAGAAGATACACACACATACAACATACATGTACATACATAAACAGATAATTAGGTATACATAAATGTATATTATACATTACAATCATGCATACCTGTGTATATGCATACCTATGTGTGTGTGTATATATATATATATATATATATATATGTGTATATATATATACACACAAGACACAGCAGATAAAGCACTGAATTTGGAATAAGAAAATCTGAGTTCAAATCCAGTCTCATTATTAGCTATATGACTTGAAGCAAGTCACTTAGACTCTGCATGCTTCAGTTTCCATATCTATTATTTCATGGAGTTGTTATAAGGATGCAATGAGATGAGATATATACATAAAGCATTTTATAAACTTTAAAGCACTATATAAATGAGAACTACCATTATTATAAATGAAACTTACCACATCTCATTCCAAAATGTTTCTGATCTATTGCCTAGAATTTTCAGGAACAGTCCCACCTGGAGACAGATGGTCAGACTAAATGACTTCAGAAAATCTAAGATCTAAGGGTTTCAAAAGACAGTAACAAATCTGAATCTGAAGCCCTGGCTTTTGTGATTTTATAATCTTTAATTAGCATTTTGAATTTTCATATTAGGTCCTCTATTTTCCCTATTTGAAGAAACTGAATCCTCATTGGAGCCAGAATACTTCTAAAAGAAAAAGAGATGGTGCAGGTAATAAATTGTAGCTGTCTAACCTCTTGAGTGAGATAAATTCTGTCTCCCATACAGACCCATTCAATGCACAATTTATTATCCTTCAAACAATGGGATGTATTGTACCATAGATCAGAGCAGTGCTGCCCTTGGGTGGGAAAGGGAGGGAGGCCCACAGAAACAGGGTCTCATTTTTCCTACTGATCCCAACACTGCTCAGATGCAGCAGGAGGACATCAATCCAAATTATAGGTAGGGAGACGGAAAGACAGGAACAGGGAGAGGAGCTCTCAAGGGAAATGGAAAGGACCTCCATGAAGCATCTGCACAGCAAAAGAGAGGGGTCTGAATTCAAGAAGAGAAAGGATGGGGAGAGAAGGGAAAGTTCAGCCTAGGATGATGAGACTCTCTTAATAAAGGTTTTAAGTTTCAAAGCAGTTCCTAGACACTTTCTGCTTAATCTTTAGGAGGTAGCTTTGTGCTTGCTGAGAAGTTCCAAAAACAAAACAGAAAAACAACTCTGTTCTGTGGAAAGTTCAGTTAGAGTTAGCGAGTGTGGAGCAGTGGTGTGATATAGTGGAAAAGGGACTGAAGTGCAAGACAGAAGTTTGAATTTAGATCTGCCGACCAAATCTTGAGCTTTTACTAGCCTATTTCAGCACCTCATTACCTCTCATCTACCTCACTTTGGTTCTGTGCTTGCATTTGTACCACTAGCACCTAGCACAGTGCTTGATACATATTAAGCAGTTAACTAATGCTTACTTCATTCCTTTTCTCCCTTCTTTCTTTCCTTTCTTTATCTTTCCCTTCTTCCTCCCTTCCACCTTCTTTCTTCCTTTCTTTTGCCTTCCTTTCCTCCCTCCCTGCTTTCTTTCCTCCCTCCATTCTCTTTCTTTCTTTTCTTTCTTCTTCCCTTCCTTCCTTTCCTCCTTCCCTCCTTCCTTTCCTTCTTTCCTCTCAGTCTCCTTCCTTCCTTCTTCCTTTCCTCCCACTAATAGGACTTCTACCTTTTTATGCCCCCCCCTTTTTTTTTGCTGAGGCAATAGGGGTTAAGTGACTTGCCCAGGGTCACACAGCTAGGATGTGTTAAGTATCTGAGGTCAGATTTGAACTCAGGTCCTCCTGACTTCAGGACTGGTGCTCTATCCACTATGCCACCTAGCTGCCCCTCTCCCCTCTTTTTAAAAAAATTTAAGGCATACATTTTTATACAATTATCTTGCTTCACAAAGATAATCAGATCAAACAGGAAAAAAATGAGAAAAAAATAAAATTCAAGCAAACAACAGAAAGAGTGAAAATGCTATGTTGTGGTCCACACTCAGTTCTGACAGGCCTCTCTCTGGATGTGGATGGCCTTCTACATCACAAGATCATTGGAACTGGCCTGAATCATCTCATTGAAAAAAGCCACGTCCATCAGAATTGATCATCATACAGTATTATTGTTGCCATGTACAATGATCTCCTGATTGTGCTCATTTCACTCAGCATCAATTCATGCAAGTCTCTCCAGGCCTCTCTAAAATCATCCTGCTGGTCGTTTCTCACAGAACAATAATATTCCATAACATTCATATACCATAATTTATTCAGCCACACTCCAATTGATGGGCATCCATTCAGTTTCCAGTTTCTAGCCACTACAAAAAGGGCTGCCACAAACATTTTTGCACATGTGGGGCCCTTTCCTTCCTTTATGATTTCTTTGGGATATAAGCCCAATAGAAACACTGCTGGGTCAAAGGGTATGCACAGTTTGATAACTTTTGGGGCATAGTTATCTCTCTCCTCTTTATCCATTATCCATACAACTGGCAAAAGAATCTCTCTAAAGCCAAGTCTGATCATGTCAAGTTCTTGTTTAAAAACACTCAATGATTCTGTTGCTTCTTTGATAAAAAATTAACTCCCAATTTTTTGCAGTTTGTCTATAACCTGCCAGCTCCATATATCTAGAGTATGTTTTGTGCTCATCTCTACTTCTTAGAATGCTTAGATTCTTTCAAGGCTTATGTGCCACTTTCTGTGGGGACCCTTTCCTAATTGCCCCGATTATTAAAGTTCTCCTCCTCTTCAAATAATCATGTTTCTGGCCTATGTCTTTATATATTACATAATCATAGGATTTGCTATTAAAAGGGACCTTAGCTGTCCTCTAGCTGCACCAGTGACTGAAACTTTAGATTCAGTATAATAATTTAAGTGGTTATTCAGTCCCTCCTCAGGGTTTGAAGAAACTAATTAGTTGCTCAGTTGATCAAACAATGGACTTGGAATCAAGAAAATCTGAGTTCAAATCCCATTTTATTGTATAATTATGGGCAAATCAGTTAATTTCTCTCAGTTTCCTCAACTATAAAATGAAAACAATAATATAAGTTTTTTTGAGGATTGATGGAATAATATTTTTAAAGATGTTAACACAGTGCCTGGCATATAGTAATTCCTTAATAATTTTTGTTCCTTAATGAAAAGAAATATCACCTCTTGAAAGGTGATTCTATTTTTGTTCAGCTCCAAACCTCAAGCAGGTTTGATTTTTTGTTCTTGTTTTTATTTTTTGTTTTGTTTTGTTTTCTTTCCCTCTAATATCAAGCCTAAGTTTTTTTGGTTAGGACATTTACCCTTTGTTCTCCGTTCTGTCTCCAAGGACCAAACAAAATAAATTGAATAGTATAATGAAAGTAGGATTGTCTGGCTCTCATATCAGAAAAAAAATTAGATTCAAATATTCTGATAACCTTAGGGAAATAATTAAATTTCTCCAGGCCTCAATTTTGTTTACCTCAAAAATGATGGTGTTGGATTAGATGGCCTCTGAGTCTTTCTAGTACTAGGTCCTTTTTCTCATCACAGTCTTCTTCTCCAATATGTCTTCCAAGCTCCTCCAATACCTCCTTATATGACATGGACTCACACATTTGGCTTTCTTGGGTTCTCTCCCATATACTCTACAACTTATCAATGTCTTTCTTAAACTTAAGAACTGAAAATAGTTCTTAAATAGATATAGTCTGATCAGAGCAGAGGGCAGAGGAACCATCATGTCCTTATCCCACCTGACCAGAAGCTTGAAATAAGCAAGCAGACAGTGCAAAAGCACCTGTTTCCTCCCCTTTCTTTGTTCCCTTTAGTATATCTTGATGTCCCCTATCTCCATCCTTGTCCTTAGGCCCTTAGGAACCTCAGGCTTAAGTCAGCCTGTTCTACTTGGGAACAAAGCTACAAGACATTGAATGAGATTGTAGATATCCTCTACAGTAAGTGAAGAAAGGACTCAATTTAGCCAATTCACGTTAAAGTATTAGTGACTATATCATTCCTGCTCAGAGTATCTCCATTTAAAAAGAAAATGTCTATTCACTGCAATGCTTGACCAAAAATAAATGAAACTTTATTGGATTAAATTAAATGACATCGGGTTAGGAGAAAAGAAATCATAGAATATTAGAGCTAAAAAGAATCTTATAAATGTAGTCCATCCCTCTTATTTTTTATTTTTAAATTAAATTTTATTTTTTTCAATGAACAAAAATCATTTTTTTCCCTTTTTCCCATTTCCTACTTCCCTTGGAGGGAAAATGTTGGTGAAAGCAATGCCTTTTCTTAATGCAGTTTAATGTCATTTCCCCCAGTCATATCTAAGCTCCAAAGGCAGGGATCATTTCTTTTTCCTTTTGCCATAATATATCTAATGCCTTGTCTAGTGTTTTGCTCATAGTAGGTACTTAATAAATGATCATTTAAAATAATTGGATTAGCTAAATGGTACAACAGCTAGAGTGGCCTGAAATAGGGAAGTGTCATCTTCCCGAGTTCAAATCTGACTTAAGACATTTACTAACATTTGACCCTGGATGAGTCGCTTAAAGCTCTTGACTTCATTTTCCCTATGTATAGATGAGCTGGAGAAGGAAATGGCAAACCATTCCAGTATCTTTGCCAAGAAAATTCCAGATGGGGTCACAGAGAGATGTACATGACTGAAAAATGCCTCCACATGGACAATAAGCAGTGGATTGAACATTAGATCTAGAACCAGGAAGACCTGAATTCAAATCTAGCCTCAGACATTGCTTAATAGCTGTGTGACCCTGATCAAGTCACCTCAACTCTATTTGTCAAGGTTTCCTCAACTATAAAATGAGGATTATAATAGCACCCACTTCTCAGATTGTTGTAAAGATCAAATAAAATAATGTTTGTTAAGTGCTTAGCAGAGTATCTGGCATGTAGTAAGTACTATATAAAATGCTAGCTGTTACAACTACTATTACTATAATTATCATTTCTCTTTTTAAATTTCAGTTTCTCTGGAAATTGAAAGGATGCCCATCAATTGGAGAATGGCTGAATAAATTATGGTATATGAATGTTATGGAATATTATTGTTCTGTAAGAAACGACCAGCAGGACGATTTCAGAGAGGCCTGGAGAGACTTGCATGAACTGATGCTGAGTGAAACGAGCAGAACCAGGAGATCATCATGCACAGCAACAACATTATTACATGATGATCAATTCTTTTTTTTTTTTTTTTGGAAACTAAATAATCATTCTAAAGAACGAATGGGTGAAACAGCAAATTACAGACACAATTACTAATTTCTTTTTTTTGTTTTGTTTTGTTTTGTTTTGTTTTTTCTTTTTAAATTTTATTTTATTTGCATAACATATGTGTGGGTAATTCTTCAACAATAACCCTTACATAGCTTTCCGTTACAAATTTTTCCCCCAACTCCCCACCCCTCCGCTAGATGGCAGGATATCCACTACATGTTAATTATGTTAAAATATTGGCAAATCGAATATATGTATACATATTTCCAAACTTATCATTGTTGTGCAAGAAAAATCTTATCTACACAAACGATATATCAGATAAAGGAAACACAATGTAAGCAAACATCAATCAAGGAGTATGAGAATGTTATGTTGTGGTCCACATTTCGCATCCCTCTCTCTGGGTGTATATGGCTTTCTTCAGTGAACAATTGGAGGTGGTTTGAAACATTTCATTATTGAAGAGAGCCATGTCCATCAGAATTGATCGTCATATAGTACTGTTGTTGCCGTGTATAATGATCTCCTGGTTCTGCTCGTTTCACTCAGCATCAGTTCATGCAAGTCTCTCCAGGCCTCTCTGAAATCGTCCTGCTGGTCATTTCTTACAGAACAATAATATTCCATAATATTCATATACCATAATTTATTCAGCCATTCTCCAATTGAAGGGCATCCATTCAATTTCCAGTTTCCAGCCACCACAAAAAGGGCTGCCACAAACATTCCTGCACATGTGGGGCCTTTTCCTTTCTTTATGATTTCTTTGGGATATAAATAAGCCCAATAGAAATGCTGCTGGGTCAAAGGGTATGCACAGTTTGATAACTTTTTGAGCATAGCTCCAGATTGTTCTCCAGAATGGCTGTATCTGTTCACAGCTCCACCAACAATGCATCAGTGTCCCAGCCCTCCCACAACCCCTCCAACATCATGATGATCAATTCTGATGGACATGGCTCTCTGCAATAAAGAATTGTCTCAAACCAGTTCCAGTTGTTCACTGAAGAAAACCATATACACCCAGAGAGAGGGAAATGAAATATGGATCACAACGCAACATTTTCATGATCTCTATTGACATTTGCTTGCATTGTGTTGCCTTTCTCTGATTCTTTTTTTTTCTTGTAGATAGGATTTTTCTTGCATAACTTCTCAAGCATTTCAACATTATTAACATGTAGTGGACTTCCTGCCATCTAGGGGAGGGGAGGGGACTGGGGGTAAAATTTGTAATGGAAAGCTTTGTAAAGATCAATGTTGGGGAACTACCCATATATATGTTATACAAATAAAAAGCTTAAAATAAAAAAAAAATAAAAAAAAAGAAACGACCAGCAGGACGATTTCAGAGAGGATTGGAGAGACTTACATGAACTGATGCTGAGTGAAATCAGCAGAACCAGGAGAACATCATACATAGCAACAAGACTATACGATGATCAATTTTGATGGACATGGTTCTCTTCAACAATGATGTGATTCAAACCAGTTGTTCTGCAATGAAGATAGTCATATACATCCAGAGAGAGGCCTGTGGGAACTGAGAGTGAACCACCACACAGCATTTTAACGCTTTCTGTGAATATTTCCGTGCATTTTGTTTTCCTTCTTAGGTTGTTTTTTTTCCTTCTTCTCTTTTTAGATCTGATGTTTCTTGTGCAGTAAGATAACTGTATAGATATGTATACATGTATTTGTCATATGATTTATCCTATTTAGCATGTATTAGATTACCTGTCATCTAGGGGTGGGGAGTGGGGGGAAGGAGGGGAAAAGCTTGGGAAAAAAAAAGTTTTTGCAAAGGTCAATGTTGAAAGGTCACTCACATGTTTTGTAAATAAAAAGCTTTATAAAAATAAATAAATAAATAAATAAATAAATTTCAGTTTCTGTGAGATGAGAGATTGGTCTTTCTGACCCCTAAATTCTCTTCCAGGTCTGATATAATATGTTACCAGAACTAAAAACTAAACAGAACTTGCCTTCAATGAACTTACATTTTACTGAGGGGATGTCCTATATACAAAAAGAAGTGCAATATAAGGGAAATTATGAAGGGAAAGAGCACCAAAACTGGAAGATTAAGGGAGGTTCCAAGCAGAGATGGCATCTAGGCTAAGTCTTGAAGACAGATAAGCAGTCTAAAAGGTGAGGTGAAGAAAGAATCTATTTTAGGCATTGGGAGACAGCCTGTGTGAAACCACATAAATTGAAGCATTAAATTCTGGAAACTCAGTACAATTTAGCTGAAATGAATGGTTCATGAAATAAGACTGGATTGTGAAGAGCATGAAATATTGAACTAAAATTTTATTTTATCCCAGAAATAATGGGGAGCCATGGAAGATCTTTGAACATGTGAGTGACATGAATAGAACTATACCTTAGTATATTGCTTTTTTTCCCCTTTTGGGCAGCATTTGACAGATGAAATGGAAAGAAGAGAGAATAGAAACAGGAAGACCATTTGGATCTTGATTATAATAATCCAAGGACAGGTAATGAAGACCTGAACTGTGAATGAAGAAAAAAGCAATAAAAGGAAAAAATGTTGTAGAGGTGGAATTGTCAAAACTTGGTAACAGGTTGGATAATGATGGATGAAGAAAGGGGAAATTTATAATTCTAAATTTGCAAACCTAGGTGCCTGGCATTCTCAGTGTTAACTAGCACAGGACAAGTAGGATTTTGCCCCAAAGTACTGATATGCTATAGAATAAGGGATTCATATTCTCTTTCCTCCAAAATATCACAATCCTAGGATGAGGAGAATACCAGAGAAGGACCTCGAAGTGTAGAAGATTGTGGAGAAGAAACACTGCCCACACACCAGACACTGGCACTTGGGCTACCTCCCTTTCCCTATTACTAATCTGGCAGAATCATACAAGACTTGGACAAATTATTCATCTTGCCTGACATGGGGATCTACACGTTGAGAAACACCTAGGATCTATATGTGACTCTCAGTGATATAGATGAGAATCAATCTCATAGTGTCTCAGAGTCTCTCCCTATCCCACTGGAATCTATCATAAATGTACCCAACCTGAGCAAACTTTCTGCCTCCCACCTCAAATTGTCTTCTTCAATTGGAGCCCTTCAATTGGAGAATGGCTGAATAAATTATGGTATATGAATATTATGGAATATTATTGTTCTGTAAGAAATGACCAGCAGGATGATTTCCGAGACTAATTGGTAATATGATGATCTTAGGGGATTCTGAAGTCTCTTTAACCACTATTTAACCCTCAATTGAATTTGTTTTCAGTACCAGAATTCTCCATTACAGCACTTGGTGTTCCCAATAGAAATAAAGAACTTTAGAGAAATGACAAGTTTAGGGAGAGATAACATGCTCTATTTTAGACGTGTGGCATTTAAGATGTTTTTGAGACATTCAAGTGAAAATGTACAATAGATGGTGAGCATTGCAGGCCTGGTATTTCAGGGCATGTGGTTCTGTGGAGTGGAAGCCAAGCAGAGCTCTTGATGGGGAATAGAGGAAAATGGTAAGTCCTCTACAAAGAAATAATTTTGGAGGAGTTTAGTGCTCCATCATCCTGCTGTCCAATCAGGGGAGAGGCAGCTAAGGGTGAATTGAAAAGGTGAAGAGTATCCAAACCTGAGTCATTTTTTGTAATGAGACTTCAAGTGATCCACTTAAGATAGAGGTTTGTTCCATGGAGTAGAAGCCAAGTAGAGATGCTGCTGAAGAATGGAATTGCACAATTATGGTGTTATTTGTGTAGATGAGCGCGGATATAGTAGGAGCTACATTATAGCACCCATTGTTATTATCCCCATTTCACAGTTGAGGAAACTGAGGCAAACAGGTCAAGTGACTTGCCCAGGGTCACACAGCTGGTAAGTATCTGAGGCTGGATTTGAATTCAGGTTTTCTACTTCAAAACCCAACTGCTTCATAAAGCAGTATTCTGCTTTCTCCAATAAATTATCTGTAGTTACAGTGCTCTCCTACAATAGAAATACCTCCTAGAACAGCTGTAAGGTCTATCTGTCCTTTGTCATTTCTCCAGCTATATATGACATTAAAGGGAAACACCAACACATACAGCCAGCTCTACTCTCTCCAACCAGTTTCAAGAAACTATAGAATGCTCTTCCAAAATAAGGTCTCAAAATTTTTAGCCTGTGTGACTTTAGTGAGTCTTAGCTAACCCAGCCTGAAGAAACTTCTCTCTTTTTAAATGTTTTTATTGATGAATTTCATTATTTATATCATCACAATTTTCCCTTCCTCAAAGAGCCATCCTGTATAACAAAAAGTATGACAGACAGAAACACAAAGGAATAGACAGAGAGACAGACAGACAGACAGAGACAAAGACACAGAGAGAGACAGAGAGAGAGAAACAAAGAGAGAGGCAGAAAGAGAATCATTATATGAATATAACAGTTTTCTTATATTCACTTTTGATTTTTTTTGTGCATGGTTGCTCTTTCCATTTGTATTTTTGCATAGTTTTCTTAATTTTTTTTACTTCACTCTGTATCAATTTGTGTAGATCTTTCCATGATTCTCTGTATTTATCACACATATCATTTCTTCCTAAGCAGCAATGTTTCTTTTTGCTTTGTCAGCATGATTGAAATTTCTATTTTTTGACTTCAAAAGTTTGGGACAGTTTTCATGTATCTATTTCTTAAATCATGATATTTAGTACCTTTACATATATAAAGAACTCAACATCATTAAAAAAAATCATGGTATTTAGATGTTTTGACTTGTGTGTTTTTCTGCAACACCTATAGTCTTCAAATTGTCTCTACACATCTTATCTTCCAGATCAATCAGTTTGGCTTATATAGAACAAATGTTTTCTTTTGAGATTATTGCTTTTTGTTTCAACTCTTCCAGATTGGCCTTCATTTCTGTTCTTTGCACTACCAGTTGTTCTGTCTTTAATTTCTTTGGTGAGACTTTTCATCATGCATTAGAGTGTTCCGATTCTGCCAACTATTTCTGCTGTGAAAAGCCATAAATTCTGTTTTTACAATTCTAATTTCTCTATGAAACCACTAAGGAATAGCATGTTGTCATTTTATACTCTACTTCAAATCCACAGGGTTCTCTGCCTCATCAGGTCAGTTGAATCATTTTTTTCTTTGTAGAGTGGTATTTATTCAAAGATATTTGAACTCATTTACTAGATCCATAAGCCACTATCTTTGCTTCTGCTGTTAAAGTCTTCCCTATTGATATGTTTATTCTCAAGATATTAGTTTCCTTCTTCCTGCACCTTCAGTAATTTCAGTTTCTCCCCTAATTTTCACTTATTGATCACTTTTTGACCCTCTCTCCTCTGTTGATCGTTTTCTTATGGCATTTCAGTTTCCTACCACAGTGAGCAATTCATGGCTCACCAACCCAAGTCTTTGCCCCAAGTGGCTTTTGGGGAGATAGAAATGGTCCTGATTGGATGCTGGTCTCTTTCCCTCAGATTTAATGAAGCTCTACCGAATTCTCCCATATACTCATTCCCTTGGTTTCTCAGCTCTCTGCTCTAGTAACATACACTACAATCATGTGGCTGTTATCACAATCTGAGCAAATTTCTGCTATTTGGAGTTTGGGTCAGTGTGTAGAGTTGAGCTCTATTACAAGTCCAGACACATCTGAACTATGCATGACCTGCTGGACTACACCATTTGTCTTCTGAGATTTTCTCCTCTCCTATTAAACAAAGGCATTTTTCTGCTGTTCTCAGACTGTAGAAGCAGTGATAAGCTCTCTTAGTAAAATAGCTGCATTATACTCATGCAGTTACAAGCATGTCCCTTAAGTCTGGAATTTTGCAGAGCTCTGCAGGTCAGCTCTCTGGACTCTGAACTTTTTCCCTTCTAATTCAGACAGGGCAGCAGAGGACAACATGGTCCCTTCTCAAGCTATAGATGGAGCAACATGTTTAGCCAGTTCTTCAAACTATAGAGGATTCTGTTTTGCTCCAATCAGTTCCCAACACTAGAACTCTCTTCTGATTAAATCTGCTGTCAGATCTCAAGCAATAGATGTCACTAAAGAGAAAATAGGCTGAGTAGCCTGGCAATCTCTTTATCCATAACAAAAGATTCTCTTTTCTCCCAATCAGCTCTCAATATCAGAACATTCATCCAATCAGCTCCCAGCAGAAAAATCAGCCAACCCACTAGATCACTAGATCTTCTCAGTAGATCACTACATCTACTAGATCACCACTAGATCAGCTCAGGCATTTTTTATATCAGTTAGTCACCCTGCCTTTAATTTGCTTTCAAATAGTATATTTCTCTCAAGTCATCAGGGTTTCTTCAAACTGCTTTTCTCATGCAAGTGTCCCTTTTGCTCCTGTTTAATAAATAAAATGTCAACATAGGAAAATAAAATACCTTATCCTGTGTTCCTATGAAGTAAAGTAATAGGAAAATTGAAGGGATCAGTGTTGGCTTCATGAAGATAATGGTGCCCGAGTTGAGACTTGAAGGAAAACAAGGATTCTGAAAGGCAAAGATGAGGAGAAAGTGCAATGTAGAAATGAGTAAAATGATAATCTGCTCAAAGCTCACCAATTAATTTTCTAAGATGAACCAAAGAGAACAAACAATAGAACTAGGTTGCTTGGCAGCAAATCAAACTTTGCCTCCCCATACCTTTTACCCTTGTCACCCCTAAGATCTACCCCCTTCTCTTTCATTGTTCGTTGGCTGTACTAAATGTAGTTTTCAATTCTAGGGAAGAACCAGAGGCATTTTTTTTTCCAAAGCTGCCTACCTAGAGTCCTGGTTAAAAATCTGTCACTGAAGGACCTCAAAGTTAGGGACTTGAATACTGCCACTAATTAGGTACCTATTCCTCAGAATTTTACCTTTCCTGGCTCCTCTAATGAACCTGGGCTTAGGCTAGCTTTCAGAAAAGAAGAAAACCCACATACTTTAATCAGTAGGGGAAAGAATAACAAAGAAAATAATTTTTGTTCTCTTTTAGTTAAAAGTTTTCTCTTTTCCTCAAAGGAATCATGTTAATTAAGATCTTTCTGTTTTGCAATTGGATTTGATATTTATGGAAGCGTAACCAGTTTTCTATGTGGATATCATCTGCCACTCAATTTCTCTTCCTGCTGCTTTCTCTTCCTCCATGCTTTCTCTTTGAGTCTGTTCTGGAGATGGTTTTACTTGAAAGAACCCCCATGATTCCTTTGACAGAAAAGTTCAATTTCTGGAAACTGCTCAGCCTCTCTCATTCCCTTCCTAAGACTGGTGATCCTCTGGCTGGGGAAGGACTTAGAAATTATTCTTCTGGAAGATGGTCATACAAGGAAAGGAGAAGGGAAAGAAGAAAACACTTCTTTAAAATGAGCACTTTCCTCTTTTGCTCTTTTGAACCTGCTTTCACTAATTCACTAAGGTATTCTTGGTATCCCTCTGAGCCAAGGGTTTTTAAAGTTGGAAAGCTGGTAAAAAAATTAACTATCATCTGTCTCTTCAACCCTCATTTTATAGAAGAGGGAACTGAAGGCAATAACAGTTAACAATAATAATGGCTTACGTTTATATCATACTTTAAGGTTTGCAAAGTGCTTTCCATCTGTTATCCCAATTATTCTGTGAGGTACATGCTATTATTATTCACATTTTACAGATGAAGAAAGTAAGATTAAGAGGTGAAGGACTTGCCCACTGCTAAGAAATGAGGAGTTTAGGACCTACACCTCTATAATCTCTATTATTGGCTAAGACTGAGACACTCTATCTCCCAACTCTGGGCATTTTTACTGTCTCCCATGCCGGGAATGTGTTCCTCCCTCAACTCAGCTTCCTGGCTTCCCAGGCTTCCTTCAAGTCCCAGGTTAAATGCCACCTACAGAAAGTCTTTCCCAATCTTTCTTAATTTTAGTGCCTTCCTTCTGTAGATAAATTCCTATTTATTCTATATAAAACTTGTTTTGCATAATTGCATGTTCTCTCCTTCATTAAAGTATGAACTCCTTGGGGGCAGAGACTTTATTTTGTCTCTTTGTTGTCTTAGTTCCAAAATTTTAGATGTCTAAGTTTTGAAATACTCTTGATTATTTTGGTTTTTGATTTTTAAAGAGTGGGGAGTACTCTGCTATTATTATCCAGTCACTTTTCTCAGTCATGTCTGAGTCTTTAAACTTTATTTGGAATTCTCTTGGCAAAGAAACTAGAATTTTGACATTTCCTTCTCCAGATCATTCTACAGATGAAGAAACTGAGGCCGAGTTAAATGACTTGCCTAGGGTGACTAGATTAGAAAGTATCTGAGGCCAGATTTGAACTCAAAAAGATGAATCTTCCTGACATCAGGTCCAGTGCTTTATCCACTTTGCCACCCAGCTGCCCATCCCTTGATTACTTAAGGTGTTATCCCCATTCCTAAATTTTTGTGCAGGTAAAATTAGATTTAAATGAAAGGCAATACTTCCGGGTACACAAGATTGCAGTATAAACATTTTGTCTGATCCCCACAACCTCTCAAGCTTATCCAAAACAGAAATTATGCATCAAAGATAAAACAAATTTAGCTGTTTCTATAAACTAAGATACCAAAAATCCAAAGAAGCTTAAAAAATTAGGAGGAACTGATGCTCACTGACCCTAAGTTCACTCAGCACTTCTCCACCACCCATATTACCAGCAGAAAAGCTGCACTATCAGACCCAGTTACATGATGCAGACACATTAAAATTCCCTTTTACACCCTGATCCTAATGGAAACTACAGCTCCAAGCTGCAGAAGTTTTCTTAGGTTCAACAGCCAGCTTGGTCATAGCCATCCAGGAGTGAAAGGATCAGTGCTTCAAAACTCTGAACTATCAGTGCTAGGCCAGAGAACTGAAAAATAGATGGATATGAGATAGGTCACTGTGACAGGACATGTGGAGTGCTATACCATACTATACTAACATGAGGGAAAGAGCTCAGCACTAGCTGGGTCCACTTCTGACCCCAAAAGTGTATTGTCCAGGGTAGAAGGAAGATCTAGCCCCAAAAGAAACCACAATGAGGGGTGAAGGAATCAGGAAGTAAGTGCTAAGAAAAAGAAGGTGTGGGGAGGAGGGAAAGGGGGGAAGAGAAGATCTTGAACATAAATAGATAAATCAATAGGAAAAAAACTAACAATAGAAGGAAATGTGGCCTCTAAATGAACTGAGGTATTCATGAATAAATATTGCAAAATAAAGGAAAATGATCCAACACTTGATGAGACCGAAGACCCCGTGGAATTTGAAAAGAACATGAAACTACAACACATTGTTCCTGAATAGTTTAAAGGAGAAATGATAATTATGAGAGAACAATTTATGTCTTACACAGCAAAAATAATGAGCAGAATAAAAAAAAACGAATCTGCAATGCAACAAAGAAAGAGAGAGCAACAACAAAAGAGATTACAATAGGTTGTGAATGCAAATACATAGAAGTGAAGGATAATCTAGAAGAAGAGAAGCAAAAAAAAAATAAAAAGAACCCAACAACAATAAAATAAAATATCTTCACTACAAAAGCAAAACATACTGATCTCAAAGACAGAATGAGTACATACAAACTAAGGATCTTAGATCTGCCAGAAGAATACAACTACATTCAAAAAAACTTTACATCAAAATGAAGGAAATAATAGAAATGTCCAGAAATTTTGAACATGGAAAATGAAATTTCAATTGGTTAAATCCACAAGTCACCCCTAATGGGGGAAAGAAAAGTCCAAGGTTGCAAACTACAAAATATATAGTGGTTAAATTTAATAATTCAACTCATAAACAACAAGCTCAGGAATCATCAGGAGAAAGATTTAAAATACAAAGGAAAAAATATTTGAATAACAAGACTATTCCATATCCACCAGAAAAAGGAGGAGGGAATGGAAAAATGTGTTGGGAAGAATATTGGCATTGGAGATGTATCCCAGGATGTTCTGTCCCACAAGTCTTACTTTAAATATACAAAAGTATGGATGTTCCATAATAATGAAGAATTTAAAATATTTTTAGAAAGAAAAATAGAACTGAAAAGATTCAGTTCTAAATGAAACAGGAAGACTGAATAAATGTAGCAGTCAAGGACAGCAACAAAAGGACATTAGAAAGGCCAGTGAGACTTCTACACAAGGAGACAGGAATAAAAGTAGAAATCTAGCAGAGATTACAGTGAAGAGACAGACTTAGGGCATTGTGGACAGAACCTGATGACTCTCGGATTAAAGAGAAATCATTTCTTCTTTTGTGAAATTACAAAATGGAAGGGTGAATAAAAACAAGGAGGGGAACAGGGGAATAGGAAATGCCTTTGAGCTGAGGTCAGATAGAGGGTTATCAATGAGGTAAAGGTGACCTCGGTGATCTTGGAAAGAGAAGAGACTGCAGGGGAATGGTGAGGAGGAGGAAGGTAAAATGAAAAAAGGGGTGAAATGGGGAAGAAATGAGGCCTTACTTTAGAGATGGAAAGGATTCTGCTGAGTGCTTCTGTGGGGAAAATGAGATCATGAGGTTACACTGGATGAAACCTGGAAAATTTGGTGATTGAAAAGCCTACTTGTCCTGAAAAGGGTAGAATTGGAATCCTTTGGGACAAGTTGGAACTCCTGGTACCTGGAGGAGGAGAGCATGGAAACACAGGGAGGAGATTTCTAGGCAAATATAGAAAACAAGATCAACAAGATCAGTGATGGACGGAGGGAGTCTCCTACACCTGTAATTGTTCTGGGAGACACAATGGAAAAGGGAAATCTTAGAATAAGTCTTACAAGACAATTGTAGAAAACACCTAGTGTGGAGAGTCTAAAACAGATATCTTGGGAGCTTTGATTATAATGGAGAAAAGAGAAAAAGAAAAGAGAAAGACCAGATTGTGAAAAACAGTGTGTTTGATTTCCATGGTTATAAAAATTAAATTGGAAAAGTAAAATTTAAATTAGAAAGTGAGACCAACAGGAATGTTTGTAGGTGTAGAGATTATCTCCCTCAAAGTATCGCAAGAATGCAAGCTCTGTAGGGGCAGGGACCAGATTGGTGGTCTGAAATTTAAAAAGTAACTTTTTTGTTATTTGTCCTTAACTTTGCATTATTGAAACCCACTTGTGTATTCAGGATAGGGAAAGCAAGACTTGTAGTCGTCCTACCTGTTGAGCAAACATCTTTGTTTTGTGCTCTTTTATTGCTGGGGAAAATTCCTGCTAGAATCTCTGAACAGCCAGGGCCTGAGTGAGGACTCTGCTTTAGGGTCTATCACCCTTGGACTCCCTTGCTGACCCCATTTTGAACAACACTGGGGGTGTCTTTTCTCATGAGAAAGCAATAAATTCATTTTTGTCTCTCCTAATACAAGTCTCTTATTAATTGGATGGGGAGTAGTGACCCTTACCACGCAGGATGATTGCAAGGGCCATGAAACAGAGAATGAGAGCCTAGAGCAAATAGAAAGAGAATAATGAAAGAAGGGAAAGAAATTTTTTCCTTTTTTTTTGAAAGACAAAAATGAAATTTTAAAAACTAATGATCAGTACCAGCTGAAGGAGAAGAGTGGAAGGAGAAGTCTACTTGACTAAAAAAAAAAGAGGCAGAAAATGGGCAATGTCCAAAACATAGCGGTCAGAGTATTGGAATTTGGAGGAGTAAGACATGAGTTAAGGTCACTCCTATGAAATTTTTTTGCTTTATGGCAATGAGCAAACTCTTTAAGCTCCAGGTGCCTTAGTTTTTAAATCTGTAAAATTATGATAATATCTGTAGTGTTAATTACTGATTGTGTTATTAACTGAAGTTCTGTGAGTCTCAGTTTATTCTTCTGTAAAAAGGAGAGGAAAATATCTGACCCTAATTTGCAGAAGGAGGAGATTGAAGTAGACGATCTCTGGAGTGGCTTTTGGCTAGAAGTCTCTTTGCCATGACCTATACTACCTACATCACAAGATTGCTAGAAGACTTAGAAGTCAGACCTAATCAAATGGAAAAACATCAAGTGCTTATGGGTAGGCCAAGCAAATATAATAAAAATGACAATACTACCCAAACTAATTTACTTATTTAGTGCCATACCAATCAAACTCCCAAGAAATTATTTTACAGATCTGGAAAAAATAGTAGCAAAATTCATTTGGAAGAACAAAAGGTCAAGAATTTCAAGGGAATTAATGAAAAAAAGGCTGATGAAGGTGGCCTTGCTGTACCAGATCTAAAACTATATTATAAAGCAGTGGTCATCAAAACCATTTGGTACTGGCTAAGAAAGAGAGTAGTCCATCAGTGGAATAGGATAGAATCACAGGACAAACTAGGCAATAACTATAGCAATTTAGTGTTTGATAAACCCAAAGACCCCAGCTTCTGGGATAAGTACTTACTATTTGACAAAAAATGCTGGGAAAATTGGAAACTAGTGTGGAAGAAATTAGGGCTCGACCCACACTTAACACCACATTCCAAGATAAGATCTAAATGGGTTCATGATCTAGATATAAAGAGTGATATTGTAAGCAAATTAGAGGAATGTAGTATAGTTTACCTCTCAGACCTATGGATAAGGAAGGAATTTATGTCCAAAGAAGAATTGGAACTCTTAATTGAACACCAGATAGATAATTTTGACTATATTAAGTTAAAAAGTTTTTGTACAAACAAAACTAATGCAGACAAGATTAGGAGGGAAGCAATAAATTGGGAAATCATCTTTACATTTAAGGGTTCTGATAAACACCTCATTTCTAAAATATATAAAGAATTGTCTCATATTTATAAGAATTCAAGCCACTCTTCAATCGATAAATGGTCAAAGGATATGAACAATTTTCAAAAGATGAAATTAAAACTATTTCTAGTCACATGAAAAGGTGCTCCAAATCACTATTGATCAGAGAAATGCAAATTAAGACAACTCTGAGATACCACTACACACCTGTCAGATTGGCTAAAATGACAGGAAAATATAATGACGAATGTTGGAGGGGATGTGGGAAAACTTCGGTGGAACTATGAATGGATCCAGCCATTCTGGAAAGCAATTTGGAGCTATGCTCAAAAAGTTATCAAACTGTGCATACTCTTTGACCCAGCAGAGTTTCTATTGGGCCTATATCCCAAAGAGAACTTAAAGGAGGGAAAGGGACCCACATGTGCAAGAATGTTTGTGGCAGCCCTTTTTGTAGTGGTTAGAAACTGGAAACTGAATGGATGCCCATCAATTGGAGAATGGCTGAATAAATTATGCTATATGAATATCATGGAATATTATTGTTCTGTAAGAAACAACCAGCAGGATGATTTGAGAGAAACCAGGAGAGACTTACATGAAGTGATACTAAGTGAAATGAGCAGAACCAGGAGATCATTATACATAGCAACAACAATATTATATGATGATCAATTCTGATGGACATGGCTCTTTTCAACAATGAGATGTTTCAAACCAGTTCCAATTGTTCAGTGAAGAGAGCCATATATACCCAGAGAGAGGGATGTGAAATGTGGACCACAACATAACATTTTCATGCTCTCTGTTGATGTTTACTTGCATTGTATTTCCCTTCTCAGATTTTTTTTCTTGTAGATATGATTTTTCTTGTACAGCAAGATAACTGTAAAAATATGTATACATATATTCGATTTGTCATATATTTTAACATAATTAACATGTAGTAGACTTCCTGCCATCTAGGGGAGTGGTGGGGGCTAAGGGGGAAATTTTGTAACAGAAAGCTTTGCAAGAGCCAATGTTGAAAAATTACCCATGCATATGTTTTGCAAATAAAAAGCTTTAATGAATTTTTTTTAAAAGACTTAGAGAAAGATGGCTCTCTCCCTTTCCAATAGGGGCCTCTCTGCTGTTGTTCGATGCCCAAAGCTGTATCAAATTCAATCCTAGAGAAGTAGAAAGGTATCCAATATGCAATATGAATCAGCTATGGGACATATATTTATTTCCTACACATAAAAGGCTAAATACAAAATATACAAATATCCTTAAACAGGGTTCAGTAACATCATTACTGCAGTTATACTTTCCCAAGAGGCTGATACTTAAATTTCATCCAAACATAAAAGCAGTTTACAGAACTGCCAAATAGGCATTAGATTTCACTGTATCTCTGTACTGTTTGAACAAGTCCCTGCCTATATCTTCTTCTAATTCAGGTTAGGACTTGAATATTTTATCTTTCTGTCTTAAAAAGAAACATCCATTCCCATCAGGGACCTCTGCCCAAAGAACCCAAGAGCTCCTAATCTTTTAGACTCACAAGTTCATCTCCAATCCTGGGGTTGATGCTCAGTCACCTACTCAAGAAAGAAATTACAGTGAAGAGGAGACAAGTAACAACTTAGGTATGAGTTTATCTAATTGATTCCTCCTAATCTAGCTGCCATTGGTTATTCATCCTGATGCAAGAGTGGGAGAGCATCCTGCCCCATCTCTCTAGCATCACTGAATCATTCTAGAAACTTAGCAACATCAACAGTCATAATAATAAAAGTAATCACCATAACACAACACACTCCTGAATTCACAACTTCCTACACATTTCATAGCATAAGATAAGAAGTTATTCTTGTTCCCATTTAATGCTATTGTTATTGTCCTTATTCCTCATAAGAAATGGGCTTACTATTCAGTTACCATGATGTAAGGGTAAAAGGAAGAACTCTGGCACATCTTTATTCCTTTATATGTAGTTTAATAATAAAGGAGAGAGCTACTTACCATAATAGGAGAGTTGAAGAGAAACACATCTCTAGGGCTAGCCACTTTCTAGAATTACCAATTTCTCAGAATTACCTAGCTATGCTAGGTAAGTCATTTAATTGATGTGCCTCAGTTTCCTCAACTGTAAAGTAAGAATCATAACAGCACTTAACTCACAGGGATATTGTGAGTATCAAAGGAGATAATCTTTGTAAAGTTCTTAGCATACTTTTGAGCATGCAATAGGTACTTAAGATGCTTTTTCTCCCTTCCCCCTTTTAAAAGTGCCCCTAAGTCATTGGCTCTTTCTGTTCAATAGCCAAGTCTAATAGATCATCTTCCTCCCCACCCACACACATTGGATGATAAATTTAGAGCTAGAAGTTACTTTAAAGTCCATTTAGTCTAAAATTCTCATTGTGCAAAGGAGGAAGCTAAAACCTACAAGGTAAAGTTATCCCACATCTCCTGTCTCCCAATCTAAAAGAATTTGTACAAAAGCCCTGGAATCTCTTAGAAAGCACTAAAAAGAAGAAGAAGAAGGGGGGACTAAGTCTCCTTGCACCTTGCTGGTACATTTACCTTCCTTGTCTTCTGGTATATAGGAACAGCTAGGTGGCACAGTAGATAGAACACTGGACCTAGAGTCAAGAAGACTTATCTTTGTGAGTTCAAATCCAGCTTCAGATACCTTGTAGTATGATGCTGGGCAAATCACTTAACCCTATTAGCCTCAGTTTCCTCATCTGTAAAATGAACTGGAGAAGAAAATGTCAAACCACTTCAATATCTTGACCAAGGAAAAACCCAAATAGGGGTACAGAGTCAGACAACAACTGTAACATTAGTAACAACAACAAAATTGATTACTAAAGCCATCTCTATTGTGTCTTATCCCCTTCCTAGGCTGTAAGCTTCAAGAAGGGAGGGACCAAGTCTTAAGCCAAATCTTTCCTATAATTACAGTATTACACTTATCTTGTTCCAGGCACTCTGCAAAGCAATTTTTTTGGCCAAAATTATCCCATTTGATACTCACAACATTTCTGGTACCAGTTACTTCTAAGAGATGCTATTTGGTCTTACTCCCTCATTTTAGAGAGAGAAGATCTGAGGTTCAGAGTGACTTGTCTGAAGTTACACACATAATTAATGGAAAAGGAATTTGAGATTTGAACACACTCCTGAAACAGCACTCATTTTTTCTAGACCTTGCCAATTTTATACTAAACGTTTGTGGACTGAAATGTTGAATCTATCCATTCCACTAGTGAAAGTGTCAATGGTCACATTGTAGGCAAAAAAATGATTGTATTTTTAGACAAAGTCCAACAAGATGTTAAAAACAAGGTATTCTAACTCCAGGTATAGGTATAGACTATACCAAGGAAAAAGCAAATGGTTCCTAAGTGGTTAATCTATGCCCAATTTTATATTTTATATTTCAGTTGTCTGAAAAAGTCAGGTCAGATATTGAGATAATAGTAACTCCAGGGCCCTGGCCAGTTGGTGAACAAAAAAAAAAAGCCAGGGGAAGACTGCAGGGTAAAAATCAATAAAGGTTGCATTAAGAAAGGTTTAACCATGGAAGGTTAATCAGTGGATTGCTCAGAGTCTCTTACCCACTTTGGAAGATCTGGAGCACAAAGAATAATGGGCCTGGAGCTAATTGGGATGTGAAGAGAGAAGTACCCAAACATAAAGAAACCACTTATCTCTTCAATCCCCAGAGAACTGCATAAAGGAAAATAGGTTACAATGATAGCAGAAAGAATTGCAGTTAAACCTAAAAATGCTGCCTGATTCAAAGAGCTATTGAACACTAGAACAAGAGTAACTATGAGCTCTAATTCTTTTAATTCAGTTAAACAAATTCAACAAACATATATTGATGTCAATAAATAAATACTTAAAAGATACAAGCAAACAATTTTTAAAAGAATTACAAACTATTAGCCACTATATGGAAGGATGTTTTTAGTTAGAGAAATGAAAATCAAAATAATTCTTAGGTTTCATTTCATACCCAGAAAATTGACAAAGATGAGAAAAGATGGAAATAGTTTATATTGGAGGGAAGAGGAACACAAATGCATTGTTGGTGGATCTGTTAAATGGTACAACTTTTCTGGAAAGAAATTAAAATTAGGCAAATTGATATAATATCTCTGCTCTGATTTAGGGATTCCACTGTTAGGCACATACCCAAAAGGAAGATAATAACTAAAAAAAAGAAGAAAGAAAAGGAAAAAAAAGAAGAGAGAGAAAAAGGGTGTGGAGGATCACTATATACCAAAATATTTAAAACAGAACTTTTTGTGGTAGCAAAAACTGGAAACAAAGTAGATGTTCATTGGGGGGGGGGGCAACTGTGAAACAAATTGTGATACATAAATATAATGGAATATTACTTTGGTATAAGAGATGAATACAGAGATGGTACAGAGAAAAATAGGAAGCCATAAAAACTGAGGCAAAGTAAATTAAGGAGAAACAGGAAAACTATACACCATGACAACAACAATGCAAATAGAAAAAAAAACACAAGATAATTGAAATTGAGAATGATGAAATTATCTTGTGACCGAATTGCACCCAAACCTCCAAAGGTGCTCCAAAGCATCTCCTTCTCTCCCCCACCAACTCTTTTGAAGAGATAGGACTAAAAATTTGGAATATTGCATATATCACTAGTCTTTTTCAATATGTTGGTTATTTTCCCCCAAACTTTCTACCACTATCTTCCTACTTTTTTCAAAATTCTTTATTTTAAGGGATATCTCTCTGAGACACATTGAAAATTATATTTGGAGAGGGCCAAAGCCAAGATAGTGGAGAGCAGACACAATTCTCTGTGACCTCCTCTAACCTTCTCTCAAACCAACAGCAGAGTAAGCCTCTAAATTGTTTTTTGCATGAAAGCACCCCCAAATATTTGGAGTACAACACATTCCCAGAAGTTACAATGGAGGAACTTCAGAACAGGTCTGTTTCAGTCGGGCAGGGGGACAGTCTGCCGAGCCCAGACAGCAGCATGGGGAGACAGGGCAGGAAGCTTAGCCAGTCCAGGACTCAGTGTGGCAGATTCTAAGCACCTGATAAGTTTAAGTGAGCCTGTTAGGCCACTCTGCCTTGGTTGCAAGCAGGTGCTTTGGCAGATCTGCCTTTTATAGTGTGAAACAGCAAATTATAGATACAATTACTAATTTCATCCAAGAGAATGACAATAATGAGACAATATAACCAAAATTTGTGGGATGTAGCCAAAGTAGTAATAAGGGGAAATTTTATATCTCTAGATGTTTACTTGTATAAAATAGAGAAAGAGAAAATCAATGAATTGAGCTTGCAACTAAAAATCTAGAAAAAGAACAAACTAAAAGCCTCTAATCAAATACTAAAACTTAAAATTCTAAAAATAAAAGGAGAGATTAATAAAATTGAAAGTAAAAAAAAATCTTGAATTAATAAATAAAACTAAGAGTTGTTTTTTATGGGAAAAAACAACAAAATAGATAAACCTTTAGTTAATTTAATTAGAAAAAGGAAAGAAGAAAATCAAATTGTTAGTCTTAAAAATGAAAAGAGAGAACTTTCCACCAATGAAGAGGAAATTAGAGCAATAATTAGGAGTTACTTTGCCCAACTTTATGCCAATAAATTTGATAATCTAAATGAAATGGAGGAATATCTACAAAAATATAGATTGCCCAGGTTAACAGAAGAGGAAATAAATTAATTAAATAGCCCCATTTCAGAAAAAGAAATAGAACAAGCTATTAATCAACCTCCTAAGAAAAAATCTCCAGGGCCAGATGGATTTACATATGAATTCTACTAAATATTCAAAGAGCAATTAATTCCAATACTATATAAACTATTTGAAAAAATAGGGAAAGAAGGTGTTCTACCAAATTCCTTTTATGATACAGATATGGTACTGAGAGCTAAACCAGGTAGAGTGAAAACAGAGAAAGAAAACCTTAACCAACTTCTCTAATGAATATTGATGTAAAAATCTTAAATAAAATATTAGTAATGAGATTGCAGAAAGTCATCCCCAGGATAATACACTATGACCAAGTAGAATTTATACCAGAAATGCAGGACTGGTTCAATATTAGGAAAACTATCAGCATAATCATCTATATTCATAACCAAACTAACAAAAATCATATGATTGTCTCAATAGATGCAGAAAAAGCATATGATAAAATCCAACACCCATTCCTATTAAAAACACTAGAGAGTATAGAAATAAATGGGCTTTTCCTTAAAATGATCAGTAGCATCTACTTAAAACCATCAGCTAGCATCATATGTAATGGGGACAAACTAGAACCATTCCCAATAAGATCAGGTGTAAAACAAGGCTGCCCACTGTCACCATTACTATTTAATATTGTATTAGAAATGTTAGCTTTGGCAGTAAGAGAAGAAAAAGACATTGAAGGAATTAGAGTAGGTAATGAGGAAACCAAATTATGACTCTTTGCAGATGATATGGTGATATACTTAGAGAACCCTAGAGACTCAACTAAAAACTACTAGAAACAATTCACAACTTTAGCAAAGTTGTAGGATACAAAATAAATCCACATAAATCATCAGCCTTTTTATATATTATCAAAAAAAGTTCAGCAGCAAGAGATACAAAAAATTCCATTCAAAATAATTGTTGATAGTATAAAATATTTGGGGATCTATCTGCCAAGGGAAAGTCAGGAACTATAGAAACTAAATGAAAAAACACTTTCCACACAAATAAAGTCAGATCTAATCAGTTGGAAAAATATCAAGTGCTCATGGGTAGGCTGAGCAAATATAATAAAAGTGACAATACTACGTAAAATTGATTTATTTATTTAGTGCCATACCAATAAAACTCCCAAGAAATTATTTTACAGATCTAGAAAAAATAGTAGCAAAGTTCATCTGGAAGAACAAAAGGTCAAGAATTTCAAGGGAATTAATGAAAAAAATGCTGATGAAGGCAGCCTAGCTATGCCAGATCTAAAACCATTTGGTACTGGCTAAGAAATAGAGTAGTCAATCGTGGAATAGGATAGGGTCACAGGACAAAATAGGCAATAACTATAGCAATCTAGTATTTGACAAACCCAAAGACCCCAGCTTTTGGGATAAGAACTCACTATTTGACAAAAACTATTGGGAAAATTGGAAGTTAGTATGGAAGAAATTAGGGCTTGACCCACACCTAACACCACATACCAAGATAAGATCTAAATGGGTTCATTATTTAGACATAAAGAGTGATATTATAAGCAAATTAGAGGAACATAGGATAATTTACCTTTCATCTGTAGAAAAAGAAGGGATTTGTGTCTAAAGAAGAACTGGAACTCTTAGCTGAACACTAGACAGATAATTTTGATTATATTAAGTTAAAAAGTTTTTGTACAAACAAAACTAATGCAGACAAGATTAGAAAGGAAGTAACAGATTGGGAAATCATTTAAGGGTTCTGATAAAGGCCTCATTTCTAAAATATATAGTGAATTGACTCAAGTTTATAAGAATTCAAGCCACATTCCAATTGATAAATGGCCAAAGGATATGAACAGACAATTTTCAGATGATGAAATTAGCTATTTCTAGTCATATGAAAAGGTGCTCCAAATCACTATTGATCAGAGAAATCAAACTAAGACAACTCTGAGGTACCATTACACACCTGTCAGATTGGCTAAAATGACAGGAAAAGCTAATGATGAATGTTGGAGGGGATGTGGGAAAACTGGGACACTGATACATTGTTGGTGGAACTGTGAATGGATCCAACCATTCTGGAGAACAATTTGGAACTGTGCTCAAAAAGTTATTAAACTGTGCATACTTTGACCCAGCAGTGTTTCTACTGGGCCTATATCCCAGAGAGATCTTAAAGGAGGGAAAAGGACTCACATGTGCAAGAATGTTTGTGGCAGGCCTTTTTATAGTGTCTGGAAACTAGAAACTGAATGGATGCCCATCAATTGGAGAATGGCTGAATAAATTATGGTATATGAATGTCATGGAATATTATTGTTCTGTAAGAAACGACCAGCAGGATGATTTCAGAGAGCCCTGGAGAGACTTGCATGAACTGATGCTGAGCAAAATGAGCAGAACCAGGAGATCATTATACACGGCAACAACAATACTATATGATGATCAATTCTGATGGACATGGCTTTCTTAAACAATGAGATATTTGAAACCAGTTCCAGTTGTTCAGTGATAAAGAAAGCCACATACACCCAGGGAAAGGCCTGTGGGATCTAAGTGTGGGCCACAACATAGCATTTTCATGCTCTCTATTGATGTTTGCTTGCATTTTGTTTTCCTTCTCTGTTTTTTTTCCTGTACAGCAAGATAACTATATAAATATGTATACATATTTTGGATTTAACATATATTTTAACATATTTAACATGTATTAGACTACCTGCCATCTAGGGAAGAGGGTGGAGAGAAGGAGAAAAAAATTTGGAACAGAAGGTTTTGCAAGGGTCAATGTTAAAAAATTACCCATGCATACATTTTGCAAATAAAAGGCTTTAATAAAAAAAGTGTATTTGGTGTAAAACCAAAAGATATTAAAATAATTTTGTTTAAAAAAATCTGTTGAAGGACAGCTAGGTGGTGCTGTGGGTAGAGTACCAGCTCTGAAGTCAGAAGGACTTGAGTTCAAATCTGGCCTCAGACACTTAATACTTCCTAACTGTGTGACCCTGGGCAAGTCATTTAAGCCCAATTGCCTGAGCAAAAAAAATTTGTTGAGTATCAACTACTCAAAAGATATTGTATAGATTATAAAAAAGAGAAGAGATGGCCTCTGCCCTCTAAGAGAAATCTCATAAGAAGTCAGTATGACAAGAATACTGTCTGGTTTGGCTCTCAAAGATCTAAGCGTCTATCCTACTTGTGCCCTGTCCAGACACTGGGCAAATTACTTTACCACTATGAGCTTCAATTTCCTCATCCATGAAGTTGAAAATTTTTACTTACTATTTTCTAGGGCTAGTCTGGTAATTGAATTTAATGCAATGATGCATGTAAAGCTGGTGTATTTACATGAGTTTTATAGTGCTGCAACACTCCCAGGTGCAGGCTAAAGCAGATTAAAATATAATTAGAAACTCTTTAACAAAATGAATAAATAAAATACAGTAAAATATAGATACTATTACATTTTTGAAGTCAATCTACAGCCTGTAGGGATCCTTATGTATGATTTAGTGACTCCATTTCTATTTGAGTTTGACTCCACTGATGTTTTAAAACACTTTATACCTTTCTGTGGTCATCAATTTGGGTGTTGCCTCCAAAGGTATTACTAATAACCTGTCACAATCCAAGCTTTCTAGATTTCCTGTACAAATAAGAGAAAACAGTACCTGGGGACAAACATAGAGCAATAAAAATGAACAAGAGTTGAGACAGAATGATGATCCTCCTGGGACAATGGGGGAAGATTCCCAAGGTACAGGTTAGGCCAAGTGTGAAGTATCAACATCTCCAGAGCAGCTCCTCTGAAACAGCAAGTGGCTCATCCTGGGGCTAGCTCTGCTGGGAAGTAGCCAGCCCTAGTCACAGAAATTTTCACCTCCTAGAGAGTATGAGAAGTTGGGTATCTGAGGGAGAAAAGGGAATCTCTGCTGGTAAGATCTGTCAGGCCCAGCTGAGCTACCAAGATGTGGCTTGCGGACAGAAAGAACCAGCACACACCCTGTGAGTGTGGAAGCAATGGGTCAGGATGCTGCTGGCTGTGGGCACTTCCTGGAGGGTAGAGTTCTTGATTTCAGTTCCAGGTAAGAGGGGAGAACTGAAAGAGGACTTAAGATCAGGAGCACCATCTCCCACATTTCAGGACTAGACATAAATACAATAACAACTGTTATGAATAAATGAACTTTAAAATGAGCAGGAAAAGGAGAAGGAATCCAACCAAAGTTACTATGGGAATAGAGAAGACCAGAGGAGAATAATGAAATTTTTAAAAAGTCTGTCCTTCTCCAAAGAATAACATCAAATGGTTATCTGCCCAAAAAAGAACTCAAAAAAGACTTTAAAATAAAATGAGAGAAATTTAGCAATTGTTTTTTAAAAAAGAATGATTCAAGAAAAATAAGATTGTTAAAAGAAAGTCAGCCAACTAGAGAAGATACAAAATCTTATGGGAAAAATTATTCCTTGAAAATTAAAATTGGACAAGGAAAAGCCAATGAAATTTTAAGAGACAAAAAATAATAAAATAAAACAAAGTATGAAAAAATGAAATAGAACATGACATCTCAAAAAAAAAAACACACAACAAATCTGGAGAACAGATTAAGAAGGAAAATTGTAAGAATAATCGGACTACCTAAAAGCTATAATCCAAAAAAAAAAAAACTTGACACAATGATACAAGAAAAAAAAATCAAACATGGTGGAGACACAATTAGAATCACACAAGACTTAATAGCAACTACATAAAAGGCTTCAAGTCTTGGAACATTATACAATGAAGAGCAACAGAATGGGGTTGTGTTTGAAAATATAACTAGTTATTTGAGTATGATCCTGAATGAAAAAAAAAGAAAAGTGATATTCAATTAGCTGCCAGACTCTCAGTATTTTGTTGCAAAAAGAACCAAACTTAACAGAAATTTTGACATAAAAGATTCAAGAGAACTATTAAGTAAACATCAAAGACTAATTACAAGGGACTCAACGAGGACAAATTGTTTATTTTTTATATGTGGAAATATAAATCACATGTCAGATTATTATTAGTAATTGGGAAATTTAAAAGAAAGATTGGGGTACATTTGAGTATGATGTGATTCTAAAGTGCAAAACTATATAGGAAAAGGTAAAAAGAGTCACAATCTTGAACAAAAATGAGGGACAAGGGGAGGGCTGGTAATTCTAGAACCCTATTCTCATTGGGAATGGGTTAAAGAGGGAACAATACATATATCTCTAGAAGGATATACAAGTATTCTAAATTTAGAAAGAAATACAAGAGTAAGGAAATAGAGAGAGGAGAATGGAAAAGGGAGGGAATTTAGTTTTTGATCTGGCTTAAAGAGAAAATAACATATTTTTAAAGGAGAATAAAAAGCTTCTAAATGAATAGAGAAATAAGAGGATTGGAGAATAGGATAAGGGGGAAGCATAGAAAGGTATATAGACTAACAGGAATGGGATAAAGTGTGTAGATTTAAAGGGATGGAATAAAGAGGGAACAATATATATTTGGAAGGCTATAAAAGTCTTCCAAACAACAAGAAACAAGAGGGCAAGGAGAAAAGATAGAGGGAGAAGATAAGAGGGAGATCTTAGGAAGGTAGTTTAAAAGATAGGAAAGTAATCTAGCAGATAGAAGTAAGCAGAGAAGTCAGGAGGGATAGGAAATAAGAGATGCACACATAAAATAAAGACCAGGAGTAGAATTCATTATATATAGAAAGCAAGGATAGTAATCATGGTCTCAGACAAAGCTAAAGCTAAAATAGATTTAATCAAAAGAGAAAAATAGAGAAACTACATTATATGTCAGCCATATTAATCAATATCATTTTAACTATCTAAAATAACTAGACAGTGTAAGATTGGAATATTTCTATGGTGTGGGAAATGATGAGTTAGAAAAATACTGAAAGACTTGGATTCATGAAGGAGGATGTTATCTACCTTCAGAGAAGCAGTCAACATATAAGCATAGTATGGTCTCACACAAATGAATATGAATGTATGTATATATAAATGTATAATATTTATTATATAGACTTTCTTGAAATAGAAATTTATTTTTTTATATTTTAAATTTTCTCAGATTCTGCTGTGCACGTGCCAGTTTTTTTTCTTTTCCTATTTTGTATTTAAGTTCAAAATAAATAAATGGGGAGGAAAGTCAAGTGGAGAGTTAAAAATTTTAATAACTATATTTTAATATAATTTCATTTTCTTTGTAATCCTATATATTTTATTTTATGCATTTAAAAGCACTTCTCTGAGAAAGGGGCCAGGCTACCAAAAGGTCTGTGACATAGAAAAAGTTAAGAGTCCCTCTTCTAAGCCTATGGCATTCCATGGAACCAGGGCAACCCAGGGGCTGTCTACCTGTCATTCTTTCTTCTTGCTATGTAAGTACCCCAAATCTGTTTTCAATGACAAATTTCCTAAATGAACACTGCTTGTTTGCAAGTCATTTCTGGGCATAGACTAAGTGGATCACTAAAGCTGTGTTTTCCTTCCTGTAGAAAACTCCCAGAGAAGGAATCCCCCTCTGTCACTGGTACCTTCTCTTCATCTTCTAGTATTAAATGGTCACCCAGCCAATAAGTTTCTGAGCCAATAGGTTTTCCTGATACTAACAGCCATTCTATTTACTCTGATAAATTGCCTTTCTTTGTTGATAATATGTTATGTAAAAAAATTAGACAGCTGGACATTGCAGAATCCTAAGAGAAGAAACTCCATATATTTGGAAGATCATGACAAGAGATGGATTTGAAAAGTTATGTAACCTTGGCTGACTTATTTTCCTTTTCTCTACCTACATTTTCCATCTACAAAATAAAGATTACTTTTTTCATCAACCTCTTAAGTGTGTTGTAAGGCAAACTTTTGGAAAGGGAATGAAAGAAGGAAAGAGAACGAAGCAAACATTTGTTAAGCATCTACTGTGGTGACAAGTGCTGTACATTTAAAAAAATATTTTATTTAATTTTAATTTAGGTTAACTTTAAAAACAATTTCTCATTTGATTCTCAAAACAACTCTATGAGGTCAGGACTATCATTATTCCCATTTTACAGTTAATGAAATTGAGAGAAAGAGAAACTAAATGGTTTGCCCGGAGTCACATAGTTAGGATCTGAGGTTGGATTTGAACTTCATTATATCTGAACTCTCCATGAGATCATCAACAGCCTCCTAGAGTTTTAAAGAACTATATAAAAGTTAGCTTTTACTAGGAGCATTTAGTTTGGCTATTGTACCCTATAGAATCAATGTTTAATTTTTTTTAATTACAAAAAATTCAGGTGGAAAAATATCTGGGGTTGGAAAAAATTACAATGAAATCTCCCCCTCTTGAACTACCTGCAGAAATAAAGTTGCAAATCACGATTTGTCTGCAGCACCTCTGCCTTCAAAGTCATTGCTCCTTCGTTACTCCATTCCAACTTCACAGCATTCTCAGCACTAAATTATCTTTATAGATTATAAAACTGAAGTCCTGGACTGGTAGGATTTGGAAGGTGTGCAGACACCTGGGTGTGATGTTTCTCCTGAAGAAAGTGGAACAGACCATCTATTCTCACTTTGGCTGCAAACTATATTTTATTTTTCACTTAAATACCACTTTCCAATTTTATTCCAGATGGTGAAAACTTGTCCCTCCTGCTCAGAATAGATGGAAGACCATTACAGCTCCTCAGAGTGCCTAGATAATAAGAAATCCTTTCTCTAGCTAAAAAAAATGAAGATGAAGTTAAGAGGAAAATAATAAAAGTAGAAAAAAGAAAGAGAATGGGTTACCTCACCTCAGGGGTATTCTAAAGCTTCTAGCATCCAGCTCTCAATTAGCAGATCCACAATTTAATTCCCAAGTTCTTTTTTTCCCTTCAGATGAGGTCAAGCAGAATTATTAAAGACATTTGAAGATGTTTTTTGGCGTGTGTGTGTGTGTGTGTGTGTGTGTGTGTGTGTGTGTGTGTGTAAGTCTTCCGACTCAGGGGTAACTTTTCTTGATCAAGCTACCATCTGACAGGTCAAAAATAAATCAATAGCTCAACTTTTGAGGAGTGGGGGGTGGGGTGTTCCAGGGAGCTTCTGGGCCTCTCCAGGTAAGCGGGCTGTCCCCTGAAAGAGAATATTTCTTTAGTGAGGATTGCCTCTCCAGAGATGGAATGAGATACTTATCAAAGCGGGGTGTATTTTGTGCACGTACTCTAAGCAGCTGAGGATTCTGAAGTCTAAAAACAGAGCAGGCTTTGGGAAAGATAATTTTTTGAAGAATGTTAAAAATGGCCCATTTTTCTTTCCTTTCTCAAATGTGTATACACACACACACACAAACAGGCGCAACTAAGCCAGCATAGATCTGAAACAACTGGATGAGAATTTAATACATTAAGGCAAATTAGCCCCAGGTCTGTCTTACTCTGTCATTCTCCCAGGAGAGGGGTATTTTCTCCCTTTCCCAAAATTTCTATTTAGCTCCAAGCTTCTGTATCTATTATTCATTTCTCTCTCTCTCTCTCTCTCTCTCTCTCTCTCTCTCTCTCTCTCTCTCTCTCTCTC
>JAJPUD010004791.1:0-14382 GCA_023553655.1 Myrmecobius fasciatus | reverse complement strand
ATCATCTATGGTACCCTTTAGGAAGATATAATTTCCTTCTTTGTCTCTTTTAATTAAGTCTATCTTTGCTTTTACTTGGTCTGAGATCAGGATTGCTACCCCTGCTTTTTTTTGTTCACCTGAAGCATAATAGATTCTGCTCCAGCCTTTTACCTTCACCCTGTATGTATCCCTATGTTTTAGATGTGTTTCTTGTATACAACATATTGTTGGGTTCTGGTTTTTAATCCACTCTGCTATCTGCTTCTGCTTTAAGGGAGAGTTCATTCCATTCACATTCACAGTTAAAATAACTAATTCTGTATTTCCTGTCATCTTATTTACCCTAGCTTATGCTTTTCTCTTTCTTATCCCCTTTCCCTCCTCCCTACTATTTTGCTTTTGAAAACCACTTCCCTCAAACAATCCTTCCCCTTTAGAGCCCCACCCACCCCCTTTTTCCCCCCTTTCCCTCCAGTTTCCTTATAAGTATGTCTATTATTCCCTCTGAGCCAAATCTGATGAGATGGAGATTAACCCAATTCTCATTCCCCTCCCTTTTCTCCCCTCAATCATTATAGGTTTTCTTTGCCTCTACATGAGATGTAATTTCCCTTATTTTACCTCCTTTTCCTCTTCTTCCAGTGTTATCCCTTTTCTACCTCTAATTTCTTTTTCAGTTTATCATATCATAAGATTCATAAAATCACAATAAACATATCATAATAATCATAAAATCACAGTAATCATATGATAATACTCATAAAATCACAGTAATCATATCATAATCATAATGTAATAATCAATTCATAAAATCAACCCTCATTCTATAAGTATCTATAACATAAATATAGTTCTCAAGAGTTATTTTTTCTTGTTACCTTTTTATGTTTCTCTTGTGTTCTGTGTTTGTAGATCAAATTTTTTGTTCAGTTCTGGTCTTTTCAGTAGAAATAGGTGAAATTCTCCTATATCATTGAAAGACCATCTTCTTCCCTGGAAGATAATGCTCATTCTAGCTGGGTAACTTATTCTTGGCTGTAATCCAAGTTCCTTTGCCCTTCGGAATATCTGATTCCAGGCCCTTCGATCCTTCAAAGTAGAAGCTGCTAGGTCCTGTGTGATCCTAATTGTAGCTCCCCGATATTTAAATTGTTTCTTTCTGGCTTCTTGTAATATCTTTTCCTTGGTATGATAGTTCTGGAATTTAGCCACGATATTTCTGGGGGACTTAATTTTTGGGTTTCTTTCAGGAGGTAATCGGTGGATTGTTTCAAGGAGTATTTTGCCTTCTGGGTGTAAAATATCAGGGCAGTTTTCTTTTATGATTTCCTGGAATATAGTGTCCAGGTTCTTTTTTTCATCATGGCTTTCAGGAAGCCCTATAATCCTTAGATTGTCTCTCCTAGATCTATTTTCCAGGTCAGTTGTTTTTCCTAGGAGATATTTCATGTTTTTCTCTATCTTTTCATTTTTTTGTTTTTGTTCAACTGATTCTTGAAGTCTTGATGAGTCATTCATTTCCAATTGTTCGATTCTAATTTTTAATGTCTTATTTTCTTCAGTTACTGTTTTTAGTTCCTTTTGCAATTGACCAATTACATTTTTTTGTTCACTGCATTCTTTTTCCATTTTTTCTATTTTATTTTGCAGTGATCTCATTTCGTTTCCCCATGTTTCTTCTAACTCTCTTTTAAGATTTTTTATGCAATCTTCAAAGAAAGCCTTGTGACATGGAGACCAATTTATGTCTCTCTTTGGGGCTTTTTCTGGAGTTGCTTTACCTTTAGGGACCTCAGGATTTGAGGTCTGTTCTTCTAGTGGGGAAAAAATTAAAGGGAGGTTTTATTTAACCTGAAAGGGAAAAAAGGTTGGGGGGAGAGAGATTCATACCTGAGATTGAAATAGCTTAAAAAACTTTTCTTCTCTTATGTATCCCTATTTTTCAATAGCCAGTACAATTTTCTAATCATATAGTAATACCCCAAAAAGGTCCCTCACTTTTTGTGAAAGTGGAAAGGATTTGGGGTTGTTATAATGTTTAGCAATCATCCTATCTGATGAACCCCATCTCATTCAGAACTTAAATTTTAAGACTTACATGGCTACTTTTGGGTAGTAGAAATAGGATGAAGGATGAAGGACTTGGAAGATAAAGACCTGAGTTTAAGGGGGTTTTGTTTTGTTTTGTTTTTACCATTTAGGATATAGAGGAAGGGGAGGGTTTGTAACTCTTGGTTGGGTTGTAGTTTTGAATCTTGGAAGTCAGAGGAACTCAGTTTGAATCCAACTCTGCCACTTCCTTGTGAGCTTGAGTTTGAAGTTGATTGATAATAAATCTTGTTTCTGGGCTGCTTCAAATTTCTATTTACATCACAGTACCAGTAAAGGGCAAGGTCTAGGTATGTGCTATTATATTATTAACTCTGTTCCTTGTTATTCGTTTCCCTAATTCCACCTGGAAACAGTACTTCTCTATCTGGGCCAAGAATTTCTCTGTTTGGATCAAAAATTCCTAGTGATCCAGTCAATCAAATAGATAATTATTAAGTGTTTTGCTCTGTCCCAGACATTGTACTGGGTGATAGCAATATAAATGGAAAATATGATCCCTGCTTTCAAGAAGTTAACAGGTTACTAAGGAAGATGACATGAAAACAATGTGTACAAACAAAATTTTTACAAGATAAATTGTAGGTAATCAGTAGAAGAAAGGGACTACCATTCAGGGAGATCAGAAAAGGATTCACATAAAAATAGTATTTGAAGGAAGCCAGGAGGTGGGGATGAGAAGGAAGGGAATTCCTGATATGGGGGACATAGTAAAAAAAAGCCCAGAATTAGGAGACAGAGTGTCTTCTTTGAGGGACAATCAATAGGCTACTGTCACCAGAAATTCTACTGTTCACTCCTCTTCAACATGGATCTAGTTCCTTCATATCACCAATTCCATGGCTTTCTGGAGATAGGTTATAAATACATAGGTTTCCCTTCACAGGTATGAATCTGTTTTTCTGTCCTTCTAGCAATTTCAGTTTCTGGGTCTTCAGTTCCAAGAGTATGGGTCTCCATTTAAAAATCACACAGGTAACACAGGTATATGAACTGGCCATGAATCATCAATAACCAATCATTAAACCAGCCTCTGATGTAGTAAAAATCATTGAAGATCTAACCAGAGGATCTGATTCCAGTCTTGGTTTGGCTACTGACCATCACTGTGAATGTGGACAAGTCCATTCATGGCTTTTGCCCCGGCTTCTTCATTTACAAAATGAAGGCATTAGACTTGCTGATGGTTAAAATTCCTTCAAACTGTAAATAGGTAACTCTGTACTCCTATGCCTACTGCCCTTCCCATCCCACATCCCTAGCACAACTCTTAGGAACTTACCATTTGAAATTTAAGTACCAAGTCATTAAGAGGTCTAATAGAAATAGATGGATCACCAGCAACCAAAATGGTAAAAGGGGACTTCATGGATTTCCCTCCTTTATTGTGACACAGCTGTGAGCATCTTCTTTCTCCTGTCTCCTCACTTTCATCCCCTAGAGATGGAGGCTTGTAGTCTTGCTGGTTTTGCTGAGCTTGATTCATTTCAAAAGTTTGCTTTCTAATGTTTTGCTTAGTATGACCATAAGTGCCATTGTAATGTGGTAAGGAGATAGGGATACACAATTCTGAAGAAAAGATGTCTGTTTGTATGTATATATCATGTATTATGCAATTGTGTATATAAATGTATATGTGCGTATATAAATGTACATGTATATAGATGTATATGTGTAAACATATAGATGTACAGGTTTGTATATGTGAACACTTGTGGATGTACATGTGCGAATATACCTGTGTACATAACAGATGTGTTTGTATTCACTGTGTGTATATACATGCACATTCTGTATTTTATTTTATTATATATATTATTTTATTGCCACAAATATGCTACGTATCTGCTACACAGAACACCACAAATCTCTGAAGTTCAATGTCTACCAGAGAGACAGAAAGAGAGACAGAGAGAGAAGACTATAAGATCAGAATATTGTGTGTTGGTCTTGTTTAATTGTTTTCCTTCTTTATAGAAGAGGATTCCAGGAAGAGGGGAGATATACAGAAATTATTAGCATGTAAAAACTAAAGGCATTCATAAAATTTCTCTTTAAGAGCTAATATCAAAGGTACTTCATAGTTAAGGAAACATCATCAATATCAGAACAAGAAACATATTAATTGAACTATAAAACCAAGGACGATGTCTTTATGCAAAATAAAACAAGACCAAGAAAAGTGATTGGAAATGTACCCATAAACTTTGTTGCAGATGGCTCAAAAGGGAAAGGGTGAGAATAAACACAGTAAAATAAAGGATGGGCATATTAACTAACAAAGTAATAATAAAATTATCCTGTTTGTTTTTGGAACTGCTTCAGAGAATCTTGTCTGTGTTTTTGTTATAGTTGTCTTTAAGTGGTTGTAGTCATTTTATATCATTCTTTTGGATCTACTTTCTTTATCCAGCATTAACTTCATACAAATTTCCCCATATTTCTTTGAAGTCTTCATTTTCAGCTTTTTATTATAACAATAATATTCCATTATAGTCATGGACCATAATTTGTTCAGATAGTTTCCAATCTATTTTCAGTTTTGTTGCTGTTGATATTGTAAATGGCTCTACTAGGAATATTTTTGCACAGATAGGCCTTTTTTCTTCCCCTAAGTACAAAATCTTTAGGGTACAAATCTAGTAATGGTCTCAGTGGTAAAAGATAAGCACATTGTTCATCTTGTTGTACAAATTCCAAATCTCTTTCCAAAAAAATTGAAGCAATATAAAAGTTCCACCAGTGGTGTAACGTTGTGCCCGTTTTTCCACAGCCAAACCAGCATTAAATTTTGCTATTTTTAATATCTTTGCCAATTTAGTGTAACTGAGACTGTCAGTTAGCATAATTTGTTTTTATCTGTTTGTTAACCATTTTGATTATTTCTTCACGTGGTTATTAATAGTTTGTGTATCTTCTGTCAAAAATATCTGTTCACATACTTTGATCACTTAAAAAATGCTCATTGAATTGTCTTCTATTGAACAAATTTACAGGAAGGACAGTTACATTCAAGAAAGGAAAGGATTATGTTTCCAAGGCTATTGCCAAGAAAAAAAAAAGAGCTCTCAATCTCCAAGTAGTGAAGAAAGGAACCCTGTTGTAGCTTCATATGTAGCTTGCAAGTGGAAGAACAGCTCTGAATTATTTCATAATGAATCATCTACTTCTTTTTTTTTTTTTTTAGTGTGGACCTAGTTCTCCCAAGATACTGGCAAAGCAATTCTGTATTGGTCAGGGTCATGTATAAAAAAAGGTCATGATATGCTTTATCCATGTATCTGTCTCAGGATGCTTTCCACATCCAAGTTAAATCATTTAAAATCTTTTCCTTTCACTTATGTGAATAAATTATAACTTTGCTTTTTACAAGTAAACAAACCCTCATTAAAGAGAATCCCTAACTTGAGAAATGCATCAATTGTTACCAATTAAATCTGAGATTTTTTTCCTTATTTCCATCTTATAGAATTTTGGACTTCAGAGAAATCACCATGGTCAGCATCTTGTCTTAGTTTAAAAACCCAGCATATCATAACTCATGCACTTCATAATTTTGAATACCATTCAAAAGGTATCATGAGATAGTGAAATAGAGTGCTATACGAGAATAAGGAGGACCTGACTTCAAACCATTCCTTCTAGCCATGAGACCCTAGCCAAAACATTTTTTTTATTTTTTTTATTAAAGCTTTTTATTTGTATAACATATGTATGGGTAGTTCCCCAACATCGATCCTTACAAAGCTTTCCATTACAAATTTTACCCCCAGTCCCCTCCCCTCCCCTAGATGGCAGGAAGTCCACTACATGTTAATAATGTTGAAATGCTTGAGAAGTTATGCAAGAAAAATCCTATCTACAAGAAAAAAAAAGAATCAGAGAAAGGCAACACAATGCAAGCAAATGTCAATAGAGACCATGAAAATGTTACGTTGTGGTCCATATTTTATTTCCCTCTCTCTGGGTGTATATGGTTTTCTTCAGTGAACAATTGGAATTGGTTTGAGACAATTCTTTGTTGCAGAGAGCCATGTCCATCAGAATTGATCATCATGTAATACTTTTGTTGCTGTGCATGATGATCTCCTGGTTCTACTCGTTTCACTCAGCATCAGTTCATGCAAGTCTCTCCAGGCCTCTCTGAAATCGTCCTGCTGGTCATTTCTTACAGAGCAATAATATTCCATAACATTCATATACCATAATTTATTCAGCCATTCTCCAACTGATGGGCATCCCTTCAGTTTCCCGTTTCTAGCCACCACAAAAAGGGCTGCCACAAACATTCTTGCACATGTGGGGCCCTTTCCCTCCTCTAAGATCTCTTTGGGATATAGGCCCAGTAGAAACACTGCTGGGTCAAAGGGTATGCACAGTTTGATAACTTTTTGAGCATAGCTCCAAATTGCTCTCCAGAATGGCTGGATCCATTCACAGTTCCACCAACAATGTATTAGTGTCCCAGTTTTCCCACATCCCCTCCAACATTCATCGTTATCTTTTCCTGTCATTTTATCCAATGTGACAGGTGTGTAGTGGTCCCTCAGAGTTGTCTTAATTTGCATTTCTCTGATCAATAGTGATTTGGAGCAACTTTTCATATGACTAGAGATGGTTTTAATTTCATCATCTGAAAATTGTCTGTTCATATCCCTTGACCACTTATCTATTGAAGAGTGGCTTGAATTCTTATATATATGAGACAATTCTCTATATATTTTAGAAATGAGGCCTTTATCAGAACCATTAAATGTAAAGATGATTTCCCAATTTGATGCTTCCCTCCTATTCTTGTCTGCATTAGTTTTGTTTGTACAGAAACTTTTTAACTTAATATAATCAAAATTATCCATCTGGTGTTCAATTAGGAGTTCCAGGTCTTCTTTGGACATAAATTTATTCCATCTCCACAGGTCTGAGAGATAAACTATATTATGTTCCTCTAACTTGCTTACAAAGTTCCTCTTTATATCTAGATCATGAACCCATTTAGATCTTATCTTGGTATGTTGTGTTAGGTATGGGTCCAGCCCTAATTTCTTCCACACTAGTTTCCAATTTTCCCAGCAGTTTTTGCCGAATAGTGAGTATTTATCCCAAAAGCTGGGGTCTTTGGGTTTATCGAATACTAGATTGTTAAGGTTATTGCCTAGATTGTCCTGATATCCTATCCTGTGCCACTGATCGACTGCTCTATTTCTTAGCCAGTATCAGATGGTTTTGATGACCACTGCTTTATAATATAGTTTTAGATCTGGTACAGCAAGGTCACCTTCATCTGCCTTTTTTTCATTAATCCCCTTGAAATCCTTGATATTTTGTTTTTCCAAATGAACTTTGCTACTATTTTTTCTAGATCTGTAAAATAATTTCTTGGGAGTTTGATTGGTATAGCCCTAGCCAAACCATTTAAACTTACCAACTCTTGGTTTCTATATCTCTAAAATGGGTATAATGAGAACCTACCTCTCAGAAATTTTGTGAAATCATTTACATAAAGCATATTGCAAATGTATTTCTATAAATGTCCTTTATTATTTTATTTGTTAATAACAGGATTTAATGAACATTAAGGTTCCTCCCAACTCTAAATTGTTTCATTTCATCTTCATTCACGTTTTATTGCCACAATTTGAAGAGAACCAAATTCAAAATGTTATTTGAATACTTATATCATAGTAGGAAAATTAAGAAGATCACAGATTCATTTAAATTTTTGACCATGTAATTAGAATAGATTTGTTTCATTCTTGTGGTGGTTTTTTAAAAATTACATCCAGAAGTCATATATGGGGACATATTACTTGTTTTTTAATTTTTTTTAAATTTCTTTTATTTTTAATTTTAGTAATAAAACAGTTCCATAATATAGTATAATAAAAAAGATGAATGCACAAGAAACTTCAAATCAATTATGCATAACTTGTTATTCCTTTTAAATATATAACAAAATTATATGCAGGAGTCACATATGTGGACATATTCCTTATTTTCTAAAAAGTCAAAGGAAAAATTGGATTCACTTAACAGGAAGCTGTTTTATAGCTACTTTTATGTCCGACTTTTGATTCCATCAAACAAGAGAATGCCTGTAGGTCAACTAAATAGTAGCCATAGTATCCTAGAAGGGTTGTTTGTTTGTTATTTAAAGTACCTCCCTTTTTCTCAGGAAAAAGTTTAATATGTCAGGAGAATCTGACCCAATGAATATTAAAAAGGTATTAGCTGGATACTATGAAATAAGAAATAAAAGACAAATAAAAGATCAAGATAAAACAAGGCAGAGCCAAGCTTCTTGATTCCTAATCCCTCAGGCTAACTAGCCAGATTCCAGAAACCCATCTTAAATGTCTTCTCCCACATTCTGGAAGAAGTAGGAAAGACAGAAATAATAATAAGAGACCATGGAGTAGACAGATGGTGAGGTGGATAGAGCGCCAATCTTGGCGTAAGGGGGTCCTGAGTTCAAATGTGACCTCAGATACTTATTAGCTATGTGTGTGAGTGTGTGAGAGTGTGAGAGTGTGAGAGTGTGAGAGAGTGTGAGAGTGTGTGAGAGTGTGTGAGAGTGTGTGAGTGTGTGAGTGTGTGAGAGTGTGAGAGTGTGAGAGTGTGAGTGTGTGAGAGTGTGAGAGTGTGAGAGTGTGTGAGTGTGTGAGTGTGAGTGAGAGTGCATGTGAGAGTGCGTGTGAGAGTGCGTGTGAGAGTGCGTGTGAGAGTGTGCATGTGAGAGTGTGCATGTGAGAGTGTGCATGTGAGAGTGTGTGTGAGTGTGCGTGTAAGTGTGAGAGAGTGTGTGTGAGAGAGTGTGTGTGAGAGTGCGTGTGAGAGAGTGCGTGTATGAGAGTGTGTGTATGAGTGAGAGAGAGAGAGAGAGAGAGAGAGAGAGAGAGAGAAGGAGGGAGGGAGAGAGAGACAGAGAGAGAAACAGAGGATTAAATGTTGAATAATTGGGAATTGACAAAGAAAAGGAGAGTCAAGGGATCATGGAAAAAATCCCTGACACATGAGCACAGTTCAGAAAGCAGCAGGGAAAAGCAGTACAGTGATCATATACTATCCTTGGAAACAATAGGCTTGGCTTTAGGTTCTGACTCTGCCAATCAATCAACATGTTTTAGATATTTTCTATGTGCCAGGCATTGTGCTAAATGCTGGGGGTGTAAAAAAAGGCAAAAGACAATCCCTGCCCTCAAGAGTTTACAATCTATAGAACCACATTGTTCCTTTATCTACTCTACAGGAATAATATTTATGTACCTATCCCAGCACTATTGTGATAAAGTATTTTATAAATTATAAACTGGCATATCAATCAGTAAGTATTTATTAAGTACCTACTACAAATCAGGAATGATGTCATAGAAATTGGGGATACAAGTTCAAAGATTAGATCCCTACTCACTCTAAACTGACATTCTAATGGGTGAGACAACAAGTAAATGTATAAATGCAAGGCATACAAATAATAGCAACAAATACAAATACAAATAAAGTAGTTATGTGGGGTAGTTGGTTTTAGTCATAGTTATATAAAAGAGAAAGTGAGCACTAGCATTGAAAAGGTTTCATGTAGAAAATGATATCTGTACATCTTAAAGAGATGAACTCTGGCAGGGGGTGGTAAAGAAATATTTTAGTTGTTTTTCAGTTATGTCCAACTCTTTGTGATCCCATTTGGGGTCTTCTTGACAAAGATACTGAAGAGATTTGCCATTTTTTTCTCCATCTCATTTTACAGAGGAGGAAACTGAGGCAAACAGGGTTAAGTGACTTGCCCAGAGCCACATAGTTAGTAAGTGTCTGAGGCCAAATTTGAACTCAGACCCTCCTGACTCCAGAGCCAATACTCTATCCAGTGAACCACCGCCCAATAATGGGAGAAAGCCAGTGCAAACAAAGGTCCCAGATAGCAGATGGAGTGATATATGTACTAAATAGAGGGAAAGTCAATTTGGCTAATTACAGGATATAGGAGGGGGAGTGATATCCAAAGAGACTAGAAAAATATGTTGGAGATAGATTGTGTAGGGCTTTAAAAGCTAAACAAAGAAATACATATCTGATCCCAGAGTCAATAGGAAGTCATTGGATTTGGCTGAGAAGGGGAGTCACATGGTCAGATCTTCACTTAAGGAAAATTACTCTGGAAGAAATAAACAGTAATGATGAGAGATGAGGCAGAAAGAATAATCAGCTGGCCATTTCAATAATCTAGGCAAAAGGTTGTGAGGGCCTGGACCAAGGTGATAACTGTGTGACTGATGAGGAGATGTCAGATTAGAGAGATGTTATAAAGATAGAAAAAAATATGATTTGGTAACTGATTGGCTATGTGAAGTAAGGAGGATTGAGGAGACTGGGATAATGCCAAGATTAGGAGCCTGAGACACTGGAAGAATGATGGTACCATTGATCAAAATTGGGAAGGTTTTTTTTTTTATTTGTTGATCTATTTATTTATTTTTGCTTTAAAGCTTTTTATTTTCAGAATACATGCACAAATAGCTCAACATTCACCTTTACAAAACCCTGTATTTCTTTCTTTTCCTCCCTTCCTCCCAGTTTCTCCCCCAGATGGTAAGGAATCCAATATATGTCAGATGTGCAAATTCTTCTATACTTATTTCCTCAATTATCATGCTGAACAATAAAAATCAGATCAAAATGGAAAAAAATGAGAAAGAAAACAAAAAGCAAGCAAACAACAATAAAAAGAGTGAAAATACTATGTTGTTGATCCACATTCAGTACCCACAGTCCTCTCTCTGGGTGTAGATGGCTCTCTCCATCACAAGACCATTGGAACTGGCCTGAATCACCTCGCTGTTGAAAAGAGCCATGTAAAATAAGGAAGTCTTAAAGAAGGGGGAGGGGTTTATATAATCTGTTATTACTGTAAAACTGAACCAACTATTATTGTATCTAGAGGTGTTCTGGTCCAAAATTGCTTAATCAAGGATTCCCTATAGATTGTGGTTTCCATCATTAGAATGTAAATTCCTTAAGAATAGAGGATTTTTCGCAAAGACCCCAGCTTTTGGGATAAGTGCTCACTATTCGACAAAAACTGCTGGGAAAATTGGAAACTAGTGTGGAAGAAATTAGGGCTTGACCCATACCTAACACCACATACCAAGATTAGATCTAAATGGGTTCATGATCTGGATATAAAGAGTGATATTATAAGCAAATTAGAGGAATATAGGATAGTTTACCTCTCAGACCTGTAGAGATGGAATAAATTTATGTCCAAAGAAGATCTGGAACTCTTAATTGAACACCAGATAGATAATTTTGATTATATTAAGTTAAAAAGTTTTTGTACAAACAAAACTAATGCACAGAAGATTAGGAGGGAAACAATAAACTGGGAAACCATCTTTACATTTAAGGGTTCTGATAAAGGCCTCATTTCTAAAATATATAGAGAATTGTCTCAAATTTGTAAGAATTCAAGCCATTCTCCAATTGATAAATGGTCAAAGGATATGAACAGACAATTTTCAGATGATGAAATTAAAACTATTTGTAGTCATATGAAAAGGTGCTCCCAATCACTATTGATCAGAGAAATGCAAATTAAGACAACTCTGAGGTACCACTACACACCTGTCAGATTGGCTAAAATGACAGGAAAAGATAATGATGAATGTTGGAGGGGATGTGGGAAAACTGGGACACTGATACATTGTTGGTGGAACTGTGAAGGGATCCAACCACTCTGGAGGGCAATTTGGAACTATGCTCAAAAAGTTATTAAACTGTGCATACTTTGACCCAGCAGTGTTTCTACTGGGCCTATATCCCAGAGAGATCTTAAAGGAGGGAAAGGGACTCACATGAACAAGAATGTTTGTGGCAGCCCTTTTTGTAGTGGCTAGAAACTGGAAATTGAATGGATGCCCATCAATTGGAGAACATCTGAATAAGTTATGGTATATGAATGTTATGGAATATTACTGCTCTGTGAGAAACGACCAGCAGGATGATTTCAGAGAGGCCTGGAGAGACTTGCATGAACTGATGCTGAGTGAAACGAGCAGAACCAGGAGATCATTATACACAGCAACAACAGTATTACATGATGATCAATTCTGATGGACATGGCTCTCTGCAACAATGAGATGTTTCAAACCAGTTCCAGTTGTTCAGTGATGAAGAAAGCCATACACACCCAGGAAGAGGCCAGTGGGATCTGAGTCTGGACCACATCATAGCATTTTCACACTCTCTATTGATGTTTGCTTACATTATGTTTTCCTTCTCAGGTTTTTTTTTCCCATACAGCAAGATAACTGTATAAGTATATATACACGTATTCAATCTGTCAAATATTTTAATATAATTAACATGTATTAGACTTCCTGCCATCTAGGGGAGGGGATGAGAGGTAGGAGGGAAAAAATTGTAACAGAAAGCTTTGCAAGGGTCAATGTTGAAAAATTACCTATGCATATGTTTTGCAAATAAAAAGCCTTAATTAAAAAATAGAGGGTTTTCCATTTATTGCTTTTTTTTAACTTCAGAGCCCAACATAGTGCCTAGTACATAGTAGGCACTTAAGTGCTTGTTATTGATTGTTGATATTGGAGATGTGATTATATGGCCTTTTCTGGAAAACCTCTCAATAAAAGAATATTCATAAGCTACCAAGGCAATCCCTTCAACTTTTGGACAGCTTCAACATTAAGTTGTTATTTTGTTTTGTTTTGTTCTCAAATATCCAATCTAAATCCGTCTTTCTGCAATTTGGCCTTGTTCTATTTGCTGAGATCAAGTAGAATAAAATGAAACTCTGTTCTAAAAGACAGTGCATCAAACATTTGAAGACAGCATCATATTCCACCTTCCTTCAAGCTTCTCTTCTCCTGGCTCAATGTGTCAACTTTCCTTTATCAATTGTCATACAGAATAATATTGAGATACTTCACCATCCTAGTCATCACCAATATCAATGTGTATGCTGGTGAGACTAAGGATAGGTAGCTTAATGAGGAGGGAATTTCCTTATCTGTATGTTCTTCTTTAAACTTTGAAAGGACTTCACTGAGTGTGAGCTCTAAAGATTTGAGAGTGGGGATAAGAGAAGAGGGAAAAGGAGGATTTTGAGTGGAGACATCCATAAAATGAGAGATTTGAATCAAATAATCTTTAAGACCCTTTCCCAAGCTCAATCTGAACTGATCCAAGTCCTGATGTGTAAAACTTGGGTTTGGGTCCTGATGTTGGTTAATGATATACTGCATTTTCTTGGACAAGCTAAGATATCCCATCTCTCTGAGACTCAGTTTCTTCATTTGTAAAATTTAATAGCACAGATCAGTTAGATAATATCTATTAGAGTGCTTAGAGCTCAGTAGAGAAAAGTAGCATGTGAGGATAAAAGATTCTACTAAGCCTAATAAAGGAAATAAATATCACAGAAGCTTGGAGTTGGATCAGAACCAATCTACTCTTTTTATAGAGTAGATAAATTTGATTGCTCTCCTTCTAAAGTACAATTAACAAATATCATTAACTACTTTATTTAATGATGAACTCTAAGGCCCCCTTCAGCTTTAACATTCTGTCATTCAAAATCTTCCTCCAAATCATCTACTTGGGCTTCTTGTCTCTTCTTGGAGGCTCCCCATCTTACAGTCACAACCTAGGCTCCTAACGTCCCACTAGCCCAGCCTTTTTATGCTATTCATTAATGGTAAGGGGCCAGCTGTGGAAACTTCTGGCTACATTTCCACATCTGACTAATTTGTTCAACTCCTTCTAAGCTTTCAAGTAGAAGTAGGTGGCAGGAGGTAGGAAGGAGAGAAAATGAAATGAAGTTCTTTTCATTTAGCCCATCTTCTTTCCTTCCCCTCCCCCATGAAGCTCAGAGCCTAAAGAAAGGGAAAAATATTCCAAGGGCTCATTAAAGGAGCTCCCAGAACATTAGGGGGACTTACTCAACTGTTATCTCATAGCATTAATGAACTCACACTCAAATATCCTCAGGAATGAGGTAAGTGATAAGAATGCCACTGATTTGACTCTGATGGGTGATAGTTGAGAAAATGCTGTTCCAGTCAATTTTGACTAATATTGATCACTTAGAATGAAATGCAAAATCAATTTTACAGAGAAAAAAGTGCTTTCCTGATCCTTGTCCCATGTTATCCTTAGGTGGTAGAATTTCCCCTTACCCTTACTTTCTATTTTTTCCCCCTATGTATTTAATATACCTGATATATATAGATAGATATAGATTTCTACCTAGCAGTGTGTATTTCACATATATATATATATGTA